>PVKS010041123.1:0-16198 GCA_004027875.1 Aplodontia rufa
CTCCCTTCCTCCCTCCCTTCTTCCCTTCCTTCCTCCCTTCCTTCCTCCCTCCCTCCCTTCCTTTTTCTCACTGACTCTATCTTCTCTATAGTTCAGATCGGAAGCATCCCCCAAAGGCCTGTGTATTCAAGGGTTGGTCACCAGTTGAGAGGCGGTGGAAACGTCCACAGATGGGGCCTCATGGGAAGTTCCAGGTCATTTGGGGTGATCCCTTGACAGGAACTGTGGGACCCTGATCTTTGCTTTTCTCACCTATGCATCTGGTGATGAGGTGGATGTTTTTACACCATGGTCTTGCACCATGATGTGCTGCTCCCCCTCTCTGTTCCAGAGGCCTGAAAACAGTGGATTCAACTGATGGTGAACTGAAACCGCCATAAAGGTGAACCAAAATAAACCCTTTGTCTTCATAAGCTTACACTCTCGGGTATTTGTTACGGCACTGGAGCGCTGACTAACATGACCTCTTTGTCTAGTTTTGTAGTGGTTGCTCTAAGTGCTACAATGCACGTGTGTAATTCATCCCAATTCCCTGATGTGAACAAAGACCCTTAAGTGAAGTGGGATGGCCTCATTTCCATTTAGGTCCCTTTCCCGCTTTCAAATGTCATTGTCTTGAGTGTTGGATGGCATTATCATTTGTGTTCCAATCATCGAGTACGATTTGTAAAACTCAGCAGGAGGACAGTCTATTGTAGGTTGCCCATATTTCAGCTCTTTCACCCCATTCCACCCTCCTTCCTGACTCTGTCCTATCACTTCCTCTCTGTCACAAGAACGTCTTTTAGCTGATCACCAAGCACAGGCGAACTTTCAAGACCTCCTGGTTTTCTTTCGTGTGAGGATGTCTTCATTTCTCCTTCCTTCCGGAAGGAAAGTTTCGCTGGCTGTAGAATTAATGGGTCATCTCACCTTGTCAATGTTACCTTTAGAAGTCAAATTTGGGTCTTTAAAAAACACATTGTCCGTATCTGTATTTAACGTGATCCACGTTCCCTTTAGCTTTGTAAGTATATGTAATACTTCCTGTTCCAGCTGTTCGGTTACTTCTCATTGATTGTTGATTATTGATTTTCCTTTCCATTATTGGTCATATTTTCCTGACCCTTTGAATATTTGGTCATTTTTTTGTTTTTGTTTTGGTTTCAAGAGAGACAAAGAGAAGAAGACAGCGTTAATTTTAGTTTTTCACCTGGTTTTTGCTTTTCCTCTACTTTGTTGTGTGTGTCGTGCTGGGGATCAATCCTGGGTCCTTGCGCATGCGGGTCAAATGCCTTACAGCTGAGCCACCTCTCCAGCTGAATGTCCACTCATTTTTTTTCATCGATGCCAGACGTTGTGCATTTTACTTTGTTGAGATCTAAATATCTTGTATTATTTCGTATTATTATAAGCAGTCTTGAGTTTTATTTTGGGGTACGATCAAGTTGATCCTTCCAGGTCTTGTTTTTGAAAGATTTCTTAGGTAGACCCAGAGAGGTGCTTAATCTAGTTTTCCTGACCATGGAGACAGAACCCTTCTAGAAAGCTAACACTCTGTGAATTAGGATTTTCATTCCAGCTAGTGGAAACTGTCTACTCCCCGCCTTGCGTGGTTCCTGGATTATGCTCTCTTCTTTCCGATGGTTCATCAGCTTCAAATAAATTCCTCACTCACATTTGCTGATTGGTATTGGTAGAAGACTCGAGGGGACCTGAACATCTTTAAATCAATCTTTCTCTCTGCTTCCTGCCCCTTGTTCCCTTGTATCCGGTACTTCACGTTCCACATTGAAAGACCCGCTCGTTCAGGAGACAAAGAACGGCAGCTGCTTTTGGAACTAAGAAATTGTTTTTTAACTGGAACAAAATGTGAGATCAGGGCAGACAGAGAATTATGCATCCATCACACAGCCAGGAGCTTATTTTGGGGTGAAGAAAGTCAGCTCTGGGCTTTAGAGATTGCCTGGTTGCTGGGTGGGGACAGACGGTGTGTGAATGAAGCCATGGACGATGAACAAGCCAGGTGGCCGAGGAGATGCAGCTGGAGAGGATGGAGCTGGGGCCTGAGCCAGTCGTTGCCCTCCGGAGAGAGTGCATGTCACCATTCCCTGTCACCTGGGAGTTTGTGAACAATGCCGAGTTCTGGGCCTCTGCAGGTCCCATGAATCAGAGCACCCAGGGGTGAGGCCTAGGGATCTGCAGGTAGGTGTGTTGTATGCTGTCTTTTGATATCAACAGAATCCTGGCCAGGATGCTTCACGCTGAAAGAGATCTAAGCCCCAGGCCAACTGTGTGCCTGGGGTTCAGGGCCATCGGCCAGGGCTAGGGCCTGTCTGTGGATGGCTCCCTCACGCAGGCAAGATGGCAGCCACAGGCCCGTCCTCTGCTCCCCGCTCACACCCAGGAAGAGCAGAGTGTTTTCTCATAGCACTCTCGGAAGGGCAGGGAAGGGTCTCTCTGAGGCCAGATTTAGCCACAGGCGGGTTCCTGAGTCACTGCCTTAGGCCTGAGTTACGAGCCAGGGATGGCTGTGTTCATTTCTCAGGGCCGCTCTAGCCCAGCACAGGGACCAGGTGAGTTAAACCGCAGCCCCCTATGGTCTTACAGTTCTGGAGGCTCGCGTCAAAGACCAAGGCATGGTTCATTTCTCAGTGTTTGCCATCTGTCACTGTGATGGACGCCTGGGGTACCCAGCTCAGAGGAGGGAAGATTCAGTTTGGCTCATGGTTTCTGCTCGTGGTGGGCCGGCACCATGGCTCTGGGCCTGAGTGAGGCGGAGCCTCATGGCTGGAGGAGCAGGTGGCCCGGAGGTTTCTCAGCTCACAGCAGCTGCAGAGCAGAGTGACAAGAAGGGCTGGGGAGAAGACGAACCCTCTCAGGACATGCCCAGGGACCTGCTTCCTCCATCCCTGCAGCCCGTTTGGCCATCCGTGGATTAATGCACCGATGAGGTCCTGATCCAACCGCTCCCCACAAGCCCTGCTTCTGAATGCATGAGACTTGGGGGGAACATTCCAGACCCAAACCACACCAGCCTCTCTCCTTGGCTTGGAAATGGCCACCTTCTCTCTGCGCGCTTGTCTGTGTCCTTATCTTCTCTGCTTGCAAGCTCACCCATCCCTGGAGGTGGGTGGTCAGTGGAAGAGGGAAGGTGAGCCACTGGGGACAACAGTAACCAGCACATGCTCTCTGCCCACTGCTGTGAAGATGCAGGTGTGAACTCAGCTGTGTGGTCAGGGACACTTCTGGAAGGAGGGATATGAGCCCGGGTCTGAGGTTGGGTAGAGCCTGAACAGGGCTACATCCTGATGCACTTCCCGGGACCTCTTCTGGAGCTTAGCAAACAACAGGTGCTTAATAATTACACAGCTGGCATTCACCCCCATGTTGGCAGGAGGGGCCCGGCCTCCCTTCTTGCTGAGTCAAGCTGCTTCCTCACATTCACAATGGATCACCCACATCCACCCGGAAGAACAGCCTGGAAGCTCAACAGGGCTTCAAGAAAAGATGTTAAAATTTCCATGTTAATGCAGAACGCACGATTTACATTCCAGTAGGGCTGGCGTCTCTTTCAGTGTTTCCTTTGCTTCCCATCTGATTGGAATTGAATATTTGGTAGCCCCTCCCCACTTCCTGCCAGCCCTTCACCTGGGGAATGATTCTGAATCTAGCCTGGCCCAGATCAATGGAGATAAAACCAGGGTGGGCTCTTTTGCGAGCAAAAGGAAACCCTGTCTGGGTCTGAAATTGCATCTGAAAAAACTGACCTGGTCCTCAGTCTCCAGGGCAGCTGGGCCCTGTGGGCTATGCTTTTCTGAGGTCATCTATGGGGCCTGGCCAGATTGTCCCTGGGGGTCACCTTCCCAGCTTCATTTACTTTTCCTCCACATTCAGTGGTTCCCTTACTTTTTAAAAACTGTTTATTTATTTTTTTATTTTTTGGTACCAGGGATTGAACCCAGGGATGCTTAACCACTGAGCGACACTCCCCAGCCTTTTTTTATATTTTATTTTGAAACAGGGTCTCGGTAAGTTGCTTAGGGCTTCACTAAACTGCGGAGGCTGGCCTTGAACTTGCAATCCTCCCGCCTCAGCCTCCCGAGTCACTGGGATTACAAGAATGCACCACCATGCCCTGCTAGCTGTCCCCCTCTTATCCTCAGGGGATACGTTCCAAGACCCTCAGTGGATGTCGGAAACTGCAGCTAGTACCAAACCCTGTATAAACTTTGCTTTGTTTTTTCACTGTGTATACAGACCTGTGATAACGTTTAATTTATAAACAGTAAGAGATTAACAACAACCGCTAACAATAAAGTAGGATAATTATCACAATATACTGTAATATATGCTATTAAAATGGATTATCTCTGGAATTGTCCGTTTAATGTTTTCAGAGCACGGTTTGCCGTGGGTCACTGTAACAGCAGAAGCTGAAGCCTCCGAGGAGCGTCTGCTGCGCTCAGCTGAGGACCTGCTGAGCTCTGGCACTGGCTGGGCTCAGGGATGCAGAGCAAGAGAGACAGAAATTCCTGCTTTGCTCAGAGCCTTTCAGTCCTGTGGAGACAGAAACACAAGCTGTCACTAAGGCACAAGGCAATGGTGCGGCCGGGGGAAGCAGGACAGGGAGGGAGGGATGGGGGCCCTGGAGAAGGGGTCCGCAAGGCTGCGGTGGAGCGGATTCCTGGGCGATGAGAGGGCGTGGGTGAGTGGAGAGCATCACTGCCTGCTCTGGGCTTCTTCCGTGCTCGGGTGATTACGGAATTCATTCATCCACCTTGGAGAGTGAATGGAGCAGCGGACCGGGCGCTCTGGGATCCACTGGAGAAGATCCTGCTGTTAAAAATCCAAGCGGAACTGGATCCTGCAACTCGGTGGGTGGGGACAGAGTGTGCACCCAGGGCTCAGCATCGTCCAACTGATGACGCAGCCAGGGAGGAGCTCTGAGCACCCCCTCCGCCCCAGCTGCTGGCCTGCTCTGCCGGGAGCCCTTGGAGGTTTCGCCATCCCCCGGCACAGGCAGGGTGCAGGGTCCCGCTGGCTTCCCTGGCTCTGTCCTGGTGCCCACTACTGCCCCGTCCTGACCTGACCCTGAGAGTCTGGTTGCCAGGTCTCTGCCTGGCCCAGGAAATGTGTGTCAGAGGGTCACCAAGTCCCCATTCTGGGTCTGGCCTCTTTCGGTGTTCCCTTCTCTAACCGAGCACACATTCACGCTCACCTCTCATGATCTTAGAATCACTGTGCACAGGGACACTGGATGACGCCTTTCATCACCACGGTGGCCAGCCTCCAAGATGGCCCCACTTTGGTTTCTTCTCCCTGACATTCACAACCTTGAGAAGATCCCTCCCACACACTGTAATAAGGGTGGTCTGTGAACAGTAGAGGACAGTAACTTCCAAGGTTAGGTTATAATAGTACCATGAGCTCTCAGGCCACTTGTCTGGAATACAGTTGCCAGGCCATGAGCAGCCCTTTGAGGGGCCTCCGTGGTGAGGACCAAGGCCTCCGCGGACAATCAGCCTCATCAAGACGTCAGACACTGCGGCCTGCACCAACATCTTGATCATGACTTCCTAAAATATACTGAGCCAGAACCACCTGCCAAGCCACTCCTGGATCCCCAACCCACAGAAACAGCAAGGCAGTAAAAATCTGCTTTCTTCCTCTGCCAAGTCTTGGAGTAATTTGTTACACAGCAACAGATAGCTGCTACATTCCTCTTAACTCTTTCCATTCTCAGAACAATTCTCTGCTCTGCAATTATTGTGTTTCCCTTGGATGGGGAGGAGCTGATAATGTAGGGACCTGGAATCAGTTGATAATGTAGGGAGCTTTGCCAAGGAATGCACACTTGGGCTTAATGCATCTGTTAGACCACTGGCCTCACCAGGTCTCTGGGCTCTGCATCTGTTTACTATCGCTCTGCCTTCAACCTGTCCTCAGCTGAGGCCTTCGCTCTTCAGAAAAAGTCCACCAGACTGGTTGAAGTGGCCCACACCTATAATCCCAGCAACTTGGGGGGCTGAGGCAGGAGGATCGCAAGTTCAAGGTCAACCCAGGCAACTTAGTGAGCAAAATTTTAAAGAATTTAAAAAGGGACTGGGGATGTAGCTCAGTGGTATAGTGCCCCTGTGTTCAACTCACAGTATGGAAGAAATAAGCCGACAAGAGGTAACCTCCCTATTTTACAGATGCGCAAACACAGACTCCAACAACCGTGGCTTGCTCAGGGTGGCCCAGATGGTATGGAGGAATGTCCCATCCTAACCCAGCTGTATACTGCACTGGGTTGTTAGAGGCTGTGACCCTGCTGCCTGGGAGAGGCGTCCCTTTGGGGCAGGGTTGAATGCTGGGGTGTCTCCCAAGGGAGTCCTCTGTGGTCTTGGCTCTTCTCCCCGCCATCTCCAAGGAATGTTGAGCCTGGGGGAATCCTGAAGTCTCCACCCTCTGCCCCTTTCCCAAGCTCTTAGCACACAAAAAGCTTGCAGCCCGGGCGAGGGGACACTGTCACCTGCAGGCCTGGGGTCTTAAGAAGTAGCTGTTTACTCTGGTCTTGCATGTTAAATAGGTCTGAAGTCCGACTTGGGCCCTCGGCTTCTGGGATGCTTGTCACCATGGCAGCAGCTTGCGGAGAAATAGCAAATATTTGCAGGAGAGAGAAGGAGCAGGGAGGAGGGAGAGAGCCGGGGACAGGGGAACAGGACGTTGCCCTGGGCACCTGCAGATTGCCGAGAGCTATCCCTGGGCTCCCAGAGGACACTCAGATGCTTCCAGTAACTACTTCTCCACCGGCCTACAGGGGGGCTGGGCTGGGGAGGGGACACGTGGCCCACTTCAGCCCTGTTCTCCCAGGTCTCTGTGAGAATTGGGCCCTCAGCATAGCAGGTCCAGAGCCAGACCCCAGGGTGGGCCTCCCAGTCCCCCATTGTCCTTAGACAAGTCCTTTCTCCCTCATCTTTGAAACAAGAATAACTGGCAGCCCTTTAATTAATCAATTAATATTTATTTTTATTTATTTTTGGTGGTACTGGAGATTGAACCCAGGGCTGCTTTACCACTGAGCCACATCCCCAACCCTTTTTATTTTTTTATTTTGAGATGGGGCCTTGCTAAGCTGCTAAGGCTGCCCTTGAACTTGGGATCCTTCTGCTTCAGCATCCCAGGCCACTGGGATTACAGGCACATGCCATGGTTCCCAGCAGATTCCAGTCCTTTAGAGCATCATTTGCGGGGGGGACCCCTGGCTGGATTCTAGGACAAAGGACTGTCAGGAGGTCCAGGCCACATTTCAGATGGCCTTCAAAGTCACACAGGGAGTAGGGCGGGGCCTAGACCCCAGCTAGCACCCACCCTGAGCAGCTGTCACCAGCTATGCAGTGTGGCAGCTGGCCGGGGTGAGCTTCCCTGTGGACCCACCCAGGCTTAACTGCAATCTGGGTCAGGGCCTGGGTGTGCCGATCTCCGCAGAGAGGAGACAGGGAAGCAGAGCCCTGTGTTCCCAGCTGCTTGGGAGGGGTTTGGAAGGTAGCCTGGCGGAAACCCAAGTAGGGACCCTGGGCTCTCCGGAGGGGAGTCCCTGACAGCACAGGTATCCAGGTTAGCCGGTCCATGCACACCTTGATTTGCAAATAGGCCAAATGCTGCATTTATTTTTAAATTGCATCTCAAGAGCTATGAAAGATTGCATCTTATTAGTAAGAGATGGAGGCAGACAGAGCAAGCTTGCGGAATGTTCCCTCAGTAGAGAAATGGGATTGCATTTCGGCTTTTCTCAAGTCCCATCTCTAAGTGGGTGGTCGCCTGCCCTGCTAGGACCGAGTCGGAGTACTCTCATGAGACGCTGTCAGGTCCTCTCCTGGGAGCCAGCGCCTCTCTGCCTACTCTCTGTGGAAGCTCACAGATTTATTTGTTCCATGTTCCTGTTTGTTACACCGGAAGGCCCTAAATAGAACAGGAGGTGGGGCTGTGAGCAGAGGTCCCCAGGGGATGACCCAAGCCCTAGGAGTCAGGAGGCCGCAGAGCTCAGCCACTCACAGGGTGGTGGGACTTTGACCTCACCCCTTCACACCCAGGCCACCCGGAGACCTGATCTTCATCCAGGATGAAGTGACCTTTTTTGGTTACAAAGTTAATCAAGAAGGTAGCGGGTGGGAGGTCCTCCTGTCCTGTGAAGTTGCTGGATTCCTCACCTGGATGGAGGCCTCGGCCTCCAATGTGTGGCCTGGACACCTGCTTAGGTACGGCCCTGGGGAAGGTGAGCTCCTCATCTATAGCAACCCAGCCAGCCTGGTCCTAGGGGACAGCTCCCTGTGGAAAAGGTCCCGTGAGCGACCATCCCCAGGGGAACCCCCTGTAGCACCCAGGCAGCTCAGAACAGGATGGAGTCCAGGTGCCTGTGGAACTTGTGCCTGAGGGAAGGTGTCAGAGAATAACTCCTAGTGAAGCCCTCACCTCCCTCCAGGGGACAACTCAGTCATTCCCTGGCCCTGGAATAGAATAAAAGAGGGCAGAGGGCACTCTTCCTTATCCCCAGATTGGAAGTTCCTGAGGATTTCTGGGACAGCTCCTGAAAGTCATGCACCTACAGCAGGCCACTGCGGATGGTGGCTGCCAGCAAGCTTTCTTCCGACAGGACTCTGTTGCCTTGACCAGACTTTCCATGTCCCACTGGTTGGACCCCAACCCCCAACCCCCACCAGCCACTGACCTCAGCTCTCCACCTGGACAACCTTGGTGTTATCCAGCTGCCACCATGCCTAATCATGGACTGGAACCTTGGAAATTGAGCTATGCCAACCTTTTCTCTTCATAAACTTAGTTGTCTCAGGTTTTTTCTGATAGCAATGCAAAGCTAACTCATATACATACAGTCAGGGATAGAAAAAGATATAGCATCCTAACACTAATCACAGTGAAGCTGGGATGGTTATATATTAATATTGAAGTAGATTTCAGAGCAAAAAAAAAAATTACCAGAGATAAAGAGGGCATTTTGTAATGGTAAAAGTATCAGTTCAGCAACAGGATCTAGCAATCCTAATTATCTATACACCAAGTAACAGAGCTTTGAGGAGCTAGGAGCAAACACTGGCATAACTGCCAGGAGACAGACTGTGGACTGGAAAAAGAAGTATTGGAAGACATCTAATTACCAAATAAGAAGTTTCTGGAACCCAAAGAACTCCTACTAATCAATAAGAAAAAGGCCGAGCACCTAAGGGCAAAATGTGAAGAGTTATTTTTATAGAAGAGGAAAGATGGGTATCCAGGAGCACAGGAAAAGATGCTGCTGCTAACTGAAATCAAATTAAACACCCTTCTATTCCTACCACATCGGTAAAAGATGACGTTTGCGTATACCACGCGTTGGTGGGGAGGTGGAGCAATAAGGCTGACAATGCTCGTAGAAGTGTAAACAGGTCCGGCCCATTTGGTGTTATTTGCTATGACTTCGTGTGTGAATCTGCTAGAGCTGCCATAAAATGTACCATGGACAGGTGGCTTCAACAGAGAATTTATCATCTCACCGTTCTGGAGGACAGAATTCTGGTGTTGACAGGGATGGTTTCTCCTGCGGGCTGGGAGGGAGAGCTTGTTCCAGGTCTCTGTGGTGGCTTCTGATGGCTTCAAGCATTCAGTGGTCTGCAGGTGGTGTTTCTCCCTGAGTCTTCCATCATCTGCCCCTCTGTGCCTGGATTTCCCCTCTGTATTAGTTCCCAAGTCAGATTAGATTGGGGCTCACCCTAATGGCAATATTTTCATTTGACCATCTGCAAAGGTCCTGTCTTAGTCTGTGTTCTGTTGCTGTAACAGAATACTTGAGGCAAGGTAATACATAAGGGAAGAAGTTTTGGCTTCCAGTTCTGGAGGATGGGAAATCCAAGAGCAAGGGACTTGTGCTACATCAGCTCATGACAGCCAATCAGAAGTGCCAGCAAGGATGTGCACCGGAGCTCACTTTTATAACAAAGCCAATCTAAGAGCATCCTTCATCCATTCATGAGGTCTCCACTCTTGTGACCTAAACACCTCCCATCAGACCCCACCTCTCAACACTACTGCACGGGGCGTTAACGTTCTAAGGTGGGAACTTTAAGGAAAAATATTTCAACCATAGCACCATAGCAGGCTCTACTTCTGAATAAGGTCATGTTCACAGGTCCTGGGGTTCGGGGCTTCAATATCTGTTTGTGGGATACGATTCAACCCGTAGCACCTGGTAAGTGTAGAGATGCTCAGCATTCTCAGCCCGGCCATCGCATTCCTATGACCCTTATAGATATATGCTCTCCACCATCTCACCAGAAGGAGAACAGATTGATAAACGCGGCAAATGCAACAAGAAAGACGACACAGAGGTGAAAATACTGCTACACGCACCCGCCAGGAGAAACCTTAAAGACATAATACGGAGTTTAAAAAAAAAAAAGCAAGACACAAAATAACTCAATTTGATTATGCAATAAAGAGCAGAGTTGCCACTTCTATTACCTCCTTCCAGTCTTCACTCAAATAGCTTCTTCTCGACAAGGCTCCTCCATCACTCGCCCTTAAGTTGCGAACCCTCCCCCCACAACCACATCCCTAGTCCTTTTTTTTTTTTTTCCAGAGCACTTAACCAGCCTCTAAGAAATTATATAATTTACTTACTCGTCTGCCTGGTAGCAGCTGTTCATCGCCTGCATTGGGAATGTCAGCTCCATGAAGGTGCGAGCGTTCTCTGTTTTGTTCATTAATGTCAATCAGTGGCACTGAAGAAATACCTCTTAAATGGAGTGGCTGGGATACAGTTGTCCGTTTATGATTATTCTTTCAACTGCGTGTGTACAGTTTGGGGTTTTTTTTTTGCTTTCTTTTTTTTTTTGTATCAGGGATTGAACCCAGCGGTGCTTAACCACTGAGCCACATCTCAGCCCTTGTTAAGTGGCTTAGGGCCTCGCTAAGGTGCTGAGGCTGGCTTTGAACTTGTGATCCTCCTGCCTCAGCCTCCTGAGCTGCAGGGATTACAGGCATCCGCCACTGTGCCCAGCTGAACTGTGCATATGTGTTATATCTAGTTGGATCTAGGAGGTCTCAGAATAAAATATTCTTGAAAGAAAATAGGGCTGGAATTTCCTGCAGGACCCGAGTCCTGAACTGAGGTGTGGAACTTCCCTGCTCCTCGCACAGAGAGCCAGGGTTTGACGGTTTTGTTCCCCCAAGACACCATCAGCTGCTTCCGACAAGGAGATGTCCATCTACCCGCAAGCCGCCCTCTTCTGCGCTTCTTCTGCTTGAAGAGGGTTTTAAAATGTGCTTTCGAATGTTTGCACTGACAACTGCAGAGAGCAGGGCTGCTTTGTAGAGGGAAGTAAAACAATTGGGTAAATTTGCCTTGTGCTTCTCTGAGAAAACAAGGGGAAGCCAGCAGTCGGTCAAGGCCAGTGTCAGTACGGCGGCACCTGCGCGCACGCGATCCTGGCCTGGATACGCTTTCCTATGTGTTGAGATTTTTCAGGAACCAGCAAATCGCTCAATGCCAACTCTTTGCAGAGTCCAGCGGCTGCTTTCTGAGCCATGGAGGCCGAGCTCGAGGACTTACCTTACTTGGTTCATGTGGAACAAGGGACGGTTAAAGAAGTCCCTGGGGAAAGTGCCCCGCCAGCCTCAGCCAGGTAAAGGCTTTCTGGGATCACGATTTGCAGGATGCTGGCTTCGCTGTCTCCTGCGTCTTGCCTCTCTGCGACAAGGAGGCCCTCTTGTTCTTGCAAACACTGCGTAAGTAGGATCCGTGAATGCACATGGAATGAGGTGGGCTTGTGCACGGTTCGCCTCTGCCAACGAGGAGTCTTGGTTTGCATGAGGATGAACTCGGTGCTGTATCTGTATTTTTGGTTTTTATTTTTTTAAAGAAAGAGGGGACAGAGAGAGAGAAAGAAAGAGAGAAGCAATCTTTATCTAGTTTTCCATGTGATTTTCATTCCTCGGACACTTCCTGGGGTACGTGATGCTGGGGTTTGAACTTGCATACTTGTGCATGCCAGGCAAGTGCCATAACCATTGAGCTCCAGCTCCAGCTCCCTGTATCTGTATTTTTGCTCTGAAATGGTAGGAGGCTGTGGTGCCCCGAGGGCAGGAAGTATGATTTTTAACCCCAATTTTTTTCTGCTACCTCTAGTTTCTCTAAAATGTATTCTCAGCAGAACCCTTGATGTTCCCTCCCAGTGTAAACCGCCCTTGTCCCCTCTCTATCTAAGTCCACGTCTCAGTAAATGGCTTTCATCCACTTCTTTGAAACCTCATTCTTTCTTTTAAAAATTGAAGTATAATGTACATACCATAAAATTCACCCTTAAAGCATATAATTCAGTTGTTTTTTTTACAATATTCACAACCACCACTACAATCCGTTTGGAGTCATTTTTACCACCCCCAAAGGAAACTCCATACCCATTGGTAGTCACTCATCATCTTGCTGTAATGCCACACCCTCAGGCCCCGACAGCCACTAATCTATCCTCTGTCTCTATAGATTTGCTCTTCAGGACATACTATATGTGGCCCTTTGTAACAGGCAGGGATTTCAAGGTTCATCCATATTGTCACATGTCTCCCATTTCTTTTCAGGGCAGAATAATATTCCATTGTATGGATATACCACTGTTTGTTTACCCATTCATCATTTGGGTTGTTTCCACTTTGAGGATCTTCTGAAAAATGCTGCTGTGAGCATTTGTCTGTGGCTTGAATGTCCCTCCAAAGTTCATGTGTGGGTCATTCAGATGATGATACTATTTGGAATGGGGCCTTTTGGAGATAATTAGGGATAGATGAGGGTAGGGCCCCCATGATGGCATCAATAGCTTTATAAGAAGTGGATGAGAGGCCTGAGCCAGCACACTCGCTCTGCCTTGCTGTGAGATGTCCTCAGCCATGTTAGGGTGCAGCAGAAAAGCCCCCATCAGATGCCCAGCATATGCTGGCACCATGTTCGTGGACTCTCCACCAACCATTCAGAACCAAGAGCTGAATGATTCTTGATTCTTAAGAATGACTCGGTCTCAGGCATTTTGTTATAGCAACAGAAAACGGACTGACTGCTCTGGGTCCCTGGATTTTCATATCAGTTTTAGGATCAGCTGCCCAATTTGTGCAAAAGCCAGAGGGAGTTTTAATAAGGATGGTGTTCAATCTGTAGATCAATTTGGAGAACACTGGTGCTATAATAAAGCCTCTGACTCCATTTTGTGTATTGAGATGCTGACAGCTGTTGAGCCGCACACGTGTGCCAGCCGGTGGGAGAGCCTGGGGGCACCCTCTTTTAGTGTGGGCACAACTTCAAATGACACATGGGACTCTCACCCCAATCCACCCCACCTCCAAAACCCCCACACCAGTCTACTTCCTCTGCTCTCCGAAGCCATTTTTGGACTCGCAAGAAATTTATTGTTACAGATTTAACCAACCTAGACTAGAAGTTTCAATCGCTGGCATTTCAGACAGGAGTATGGGATTGGCCCCCTTTTTAAAGTGGCTGTGGGTCTCCTGTCTCATCTTAGAGCTATCTGTGCATCTCAGATCAAGTCCTGTGTCTTGGTTCAATTTTAGCATAAGCTATTGCTGATGGTAGGCCCAGGAAGTGACTCTAGTCAGGGTGGACATCCTTCTACGGGGTCCTCGGGGGAAAGATCTGACCCTGTGCAAAGTCTGGGCCATGCACGAAAAAGCAGAACCTTGTTTTGACTTCTAAACGCAGAGAGCTCAGCTCAGCAACACAAGCCTTAGCTGCTGAAGCTATCACAGGCAACAATAGCAGAAAAGGGTCCCCGTCCTCAGGGTTATGGGGGCAAATCTCCAGCACAGCCAAGAGGCTAACTGGACCACTAACGCTGGGATGTCCTCAACTCTGTTGATCCTGATTCGAGGCTCCCTAGAGCAGTCCCCCAAAGAAGAAAGAAAAAAAAAAAAAAGAAAAAGAAAAAGAAAAGAAAGGAAGGGGAGGAAAAAAAATAGAAAGAGAGATCTCCAATTTGATCCTAAATCCAAAATTCACTAAAAGAGTTTATCCAAAGCCAGATAAAGTGCTGACTTTTGCACCCCTATAGTACAGCTCGATCAGACCTAATATCTACTGCCATGCATCAATCGGCAAACCTTCATGACTTTAATCAATACTAAAGCTCAAATTTAAATGAACTATACTCTATAATCTTAGGGAAGTTACTGAACGTAAAAGAGAGGAGGACACACAGGGGTGTCCCATCCCTACCACTGTCCCTATTGCCTTGCCTGGACCCTCTGCCATCATGGTGCCCACGGTCCTAAAATATTCCACAGTGGGGCATGGAAGCTCTGACCCAATGATTAGTACATTAAAATTAAATTAAATCCTTGGCACTTATAAATTGGCTTGGAAAAAATGGGACTCCATGGACCTTCCTCCAGTTGAAAAACTTAATACAGCCCCATCTAAATTAAAGCATGCACCGTGAGGACTGAAATTCATTATCCGAGACCCATTTAGAGAAGGGGCGATTATCCTCACTGCTTCTCAATTAACAGTCCAATTGGGCCAGTTCTCAAACGAGGAAAGGAAGCACAGTCACCTCCCCACGCATTACTGCAGACTTCATGCTGGGTCAAGGCCCCCACGTCCAGTATTACGGAAATTTGAAATTACCCATTCAATTAGCAACGGGTGAACATTTCGCTATTGTAAATGTGGCTGATATGTTCCGTTCAGTGCACGTTTTGACAGCCTGTCATCTGGGACCTGCCTTCATCTTGAAGGGACACAGGACATCTTCACCTGGCTACCCACGGAAGTTTGCCATCACATGTGACCTTTGCAGGCTTCCGACGTTCCCCCGGAGCACGGAGGTGGCATCCCACCAATGATCTTGATCTCCAATGGATCCTTGATCCATCAATGATCAGGATCTTGGATCCTGATCCAAGGAGATGCCTGACACTCACGCGCAAAGGAGCTCACAGGAAAGGATCGAGATGTGGCTTCACCCAAGCGTCAGACCTTGCAGTCTTCATTAAGTGTGGCAAATTGAAGGCCCTCTGTCTCTGACCGGGTCCATAAAGAGCTCTTGTCCTTCCCAGCATCCACAACATCAGAATGATTTCCGTCTTGAAGTCTACTGGGTCGACATTAACGTGGTCTCTCCAACCCTCTTTTGGTTACTTTGTGCATCATGAACCTTTCCCTATTCCTGAATGCTCAACCGATCTGTATCACTGACTCTGAAGTGTGTCACATGTGGCTGGATCAATTTTTAAATCTATTCTTCCAAACCCTGCCTTTTAATGGGAGTGTCGAAGATAGTCACGTATAAGGAATGACTGATAAAGGAGGTGTTGTGGTTTAGACAGGAGGTGTTGCCCCAAAGCTCGGGGTGAGATAACGCAAGAAGGTTCAGAGGTGAATGATCAGATGATACGATTTGTAACCTCGTTAGTGGATTAATCCACCAACGTGGTCTAACGGGGTTGGAACTCTAGGGTGCAGCTGGATGAAGTATGTCACTGGCCCTGTGTCTTTGGGGTTTATGTTTTATCCATGGCGAGCAGAACTTTCTGTCTGCTTCCTCATTGTCCTGTCCTGAGCTTCTCTTCTCTGCCAGATCCTTCCACCATGACGTTCTCACCTTGGGCCCAGAGGTACGCACGGCGCCAGCCATCTACGGACTGAGACTTTTGAAACCATGACCGTTTCCTCCTCTACGTTCTTCTTGGGTCTTTTGATCACAACAATGAAAAAAGTCAACTAAAATAGTAGGGCTTGGGGCTGGAGCGGTGGCTCAGTGGTTAGAATCACATGAAAAACTAAATAAAATTGATTTTCTCTCTCTCTCATTCACTGTCCCTCTCTCTCTAAAAAAAAAAAAATAGGGCTTACGTTTGCCATTCGGCTGTTTTTTTATTCCTTTTTTCCTCCGTGACTGCTTCCTTTTACATCAAGTGGATATTTTGTGGTGTACTATTTTAATTTCCTTGTTGTTTCTTCTTATATATTCTTCTGAGTTATTTTCTTAGTGGTTGCCTGGGCATTGTAATGAACATCTTCATTTATAACAATCTAGTTCAGATTAATACCAACTTAATTGCAATTATACCAAAAACGTGCTTTTACAAAGCTCTGCTCTCTCCCTATTCTTTTGTTCAGTTATCATCATACAAATTATATCCTTATATATTTATGTCCACCAGTGCAAATTTACAATTA
>PVKS010041124.1:0-16211 GCA_004027875.1 Aplodontia rufa
CCCTGATTCCGTATGTGATTGGTGGCCGCTGGATGTTTTTGGCCTCCTGAAGCATGCCTGCACTGATCTGGCTTAAGCCTGGACTTGTGTGCACCAGTTGCCTGGAATACCGTTTTGCCAGGCTGATCGCAGGCTCAGGTAGTGAGGCCTGCAGTGTGCCCACAGGTAGAAGGAGGGCATATGTGTGAAGCTAGGAGAGGGCTGAGGATGCCAGGAGAGGTGCTGGTTTAAGAAGGGATATGGGTATCCTCAAGAAGAGAAGGAGAGGCACTCTGTGTTGGTGCAGGAGGTAGAGACTGAGGGGTAGCATGATGTTTCTGGCAGTCGTAATTTGTGCTTGGTACCTTTCCTTAGCATCCAAGTAGGGATTGGTGTCTCTGAGTCGGGAAGTGTGCGGGGGTGTTGAACAAGCCATGCAGGTTGATGGAAGTATTTTGTGGGAAGCATAAAGAGATCGGTGTCCAAGGCACCTGAGCTTTGTTTTCAAGAAGTGTGTTGAAGGCTTGAATTGCATTATCAATATGGAGAGCATGTACTGCTCCTTACATTTTACCAACACCATATCTTCCTATTGTTAGGTGTGTGACTGTATTAAACTGTATTTCTAATTCATGGTGATTTTGACATTTTACCTTTTCTAACTTAAAAGGTAGGTAAGGATTTTACTTTGATATAGTGTGTCCGTGTGTGTGGAAATGCGCACACGCGTGTGCTTCTACTCAGCTAAGGATTCTGTGAATTGAACGAAAATAATGTGGCCCTGAAGACTTTTTGTAACACTACCTTTTTCTTGTTCATTCTTTCCATTTTTACCCAAATGAGAGGTTCCTCCACTGCTATGTCGGCACGCTTTGCAACATGAGATTTTCGTAACGATATATGGTATCCTGTGCGCAATATGTATTAGGGCTCAAGATCTCTGAGTCCGTTGAGTGTGCCTTAAAAAGGTGAGAGATCCGTAAGGAACCGAATCTGCTAAGTGGTTGTCTTTTTTTCTATCTGTTTCCACTTGAGTGACTTCAGCAATCTTTTGGTTGTGGCAAAACAGAGGATTTTCCTATTTGCATATACGTGGAATATTCACCAACTTTAATGGTCATTTGTCTTAGTTCTTACTCATCCTTCATTGGGAGATGGAACACAATTGCTCATTTCTCTTTCCTGTTTAGTTATTACACGTGTTAATTATGATGCTTGGACCGAATCTAGGGATGTGAAGCTAGAGCTGTGTTTTCCACAAGCCAACTCAGCTTCTTGGCCATGGAGCTTGTCCAAAGGCTCTGCAGATATCTCGGAGGAAATCCAGGCAGAGAGGCCTGGTGTCTCCGAAGGTTTAGTTTCTGAGAATCTCACCATTTGCCCCAGGTCTTTCAAATGGTGAAGACTTAATTACCAAGGTAATGGCATAAGCAGGAGGAACCTTTGAAATAGAGTTAGTTCATGTCAGAATGACCATCACGGATCAACCACACCCCTTCCAGAAGAAAACTGAGGGCATACAAAGTTTTTCCTTGCACTTTGAGTATACTCAAGCAACATGCATGTTCAAAAACAGAAAGCTCACAGAAATGCACCAGGCAACTTTGTATGGCCATGATCTGATGTTGGAATTCCCTGCTTGCAAATCCCTAAGGAGTAAATATCCACCAGATTCAAGCGAGACAATGTAAGGAACAGTGCTATTGTACGTGATTGAGGTGAGTGTTTGAAATGGAGAGTAAGAGATGATGGAGAAAAGAGAGGGGATTTGTGGGCTCATTGGAAGATGCTGCTGTGACACCTGCTGGTGGTTTCAGGGTGAAACAAAGTAACTACACATGCATCATCCTTTTGTTTTCTTCATGGAGGAATGTGATCATTCATGGAAAGACTGAGATGGGAAAGGTGGGACAAGAGAGATGAGAAAGTTTAGAAATCAAGAGTTGTGGCTTGGTCCTGGGACCACATGTACGTCATTGAACACACTACATGGACAGATG
Organism: Aplodontia rufa; assembly: GCA_004027875.1. NCBI lineage: Eukaryota > Metazoa > Chordata > Mammalia > Rodentia > Aplodontiidae > Aplodontia > Aplodontia rufa. The sequence continues at coordinate 1,980 of PVKS010041124.1, forward strand.
ACAACGGATGTGTGGCAGAAGAGTTTCAAGAGAAGATTTATCATTGAGATGAGCAACCCTTCAAAAGTAGTAGAAAGCAATCACGATGCAGGTGTAAGTTACCCAATGGATTTTATAACTGTATGCATGTTCGGAAGAGTGTTTACTCCACAATAATGCGAATAATGAACAGAGGAATCTCAAGATTTTTTTCAGGAAATAATGTATGCCAAGCACCATGGTCTTTCCTGAGTTTGGCCTGGCCTTTCTGGTTCAACTCTGTTGCAAAATGCTGCAAAAATCACAGAACTTGGCCTCACCTCATTGCTTCCCTTTCCGTCCACAGCAGGCACCCTCAGTGGTTATCTGCACTCACTTCCAATATATGGACCCAATATGGACTCCATGTCTCTCATCGGATTGAAATTCCTTCCTCCAAGTTGGCTGTGAACTTCACCACTGCTCTTGGCAAAGCCTTTCTCAATGCACCTCTCATTGCTATCCAGGCCCCAATATTTCTGGGATTCTTGGCTCCCTGTCTGAGCTCCAAGCACCACTTCCATAAGTTTGCCCCCATTTCTTCCATCTTCCCTGAATCCGCCTTACAGCCTGGCTCTTTTGCATAGCCTGAAAATCTCCTATGCCTGCACAGCTTTTGTGCCCTGCAAAAAACCCTGAGGGGCTAATATACCAAAAGACTCTGTGAGCATCTCTGAGCGCTGTAGCGTGTATGACCCAGTAAATGGTGAGTGCAATCAAGGGGGTGTGCATTGATGTTCTAATTTCTCCTTTTTCCATTGTGATGTGTGGTGGAAACTATGCCTGCCACAGGCCACACCCCCGGACCCCAATCCACCCTGGCCCCGCACATGGCCACACCCTCGGCTGTCCAGTGGGCCCTAGGCCTTCAAGTGAGGGCACGTGGAACACTTTTTAAAAATGGAGGGATTTCATCCAGGAGGCTTTACAAGAAGACCCAGCGCCATGGAATTGGACATGCTTCTGCTGTCCTCCGTGTCCCGGAAAACTGAACAACTGAATGTTGACACTGGAAGCAGCAGGGGAGGGCACAACGGGATCCTCTTTCTTTTTACTGCCCTGGTGAGTTTTTCAATGTTCCCGGCCCTGGTCTTGCGAGGATGGCAGTCCCCCTTGCATGTGGCTGGCCCTATCAGGCCTGTGGTTGGCGAGTTTGACCTCCCTGGCATTCAACAGCAGACCTACAGGATCTTGGAGAGCCTCAGCAGAAGATAGGTAAGCTCCAGTGTGGGCAAGGGATGGGGGAGTGCATGTGCTTCCAGGTCAGGGGAGGCCTTCAGGGACCAGGAACAGTTGCTGGGTATGAGATGGATGGCTTGAGCATTGAGGACAGAAGGTCAGGCAGTGCTTGTTGGTGCAGCAGAGGCTTGTTGCATGATTTTGCAAGGTGTAACTGCAAGGGTGCAGGAATGGCCCTGGATTGTTGACACAGCAGCCTTCCATGCATGTATGGAGGAAGAGGCAGCCCAAATCTGGACTGGTGTGCTGCACTGCTGTCCCTGATTCCGTATCTGATTGGTGGCTGCTGGATGATTTTGGCCTCCTGAAGCATGCCTGCACTGATCTGGTTTTAGCCTGGATTTGTGTGCGCCAGTGGCCTGGGTTGCCATCTTGCCAGGCTGATTGCAGCTTCAGGTAGTGAGGCCTGCAGTGTGCCCACAGGTAGAAGGAGGGCATGTGTGTGAAGCTAGGAGAGGGCTGAGGATGCCAGGAGAGGTGCTGGTTTCCGAAGGAATATGGGTATCCTCAAGAAGAGAAGGAGAGGGACTCTTTGTTGGTGCAGGAGGTAGAGACTGAGGGGTAGCATGATGTTTCTGGCAGTCTTAGTTTTTGCTTGGCACCTTCCCTTGGCATCCAGGTAGGGATGGGTGTCTCTGAGTCGGTAAGTTCGCGGTGGTGTTGGACAGGCCACGCAGGTTGGTGGAAATATTTTGTGGGAAGCGTAAAGAGACCGGTGTCCATGGCACCTGAGCTTTGTTTTCAAGAAGTGTGTTGAAGGCTTGAATTGCATTATCAATATGGAGAGCATGCACTGCTCCTTACATTTTACCAACACCATATCTTCCTATTGCTAGGTGTGTGACTGTATTAAACTGTATTTCTAATTCATGGTGATTTTGACATTTTACCTTTTCTTACTTAAAAAATAGGTAACGAATTAATTTTTGATATAGTGCGTACGTGTGTGTGGAAACGTGCCCACGCGTGTGCTTCTACAGGGATAAGGATTCCTTGAGCTGAAAGATAAAAATGTGGCCCTGAAGACTTTTTATAACACTACCTTTTTTTTGTTCATTCTTTCCAATTTAACCCAAATGAGAGGTTCCTCCACTGCTATGTCGGCACGCTTTGCAACATGAGATTTTCGTAAGGATATATGGTATCCTGTGCACAATATATATTACGGCTCAAGGTCTCTATGTCCGTTGAGTGTGTCTTAAAAATGTGGGAGATCCGTAAGAAGCTGAATCTGCTAAGTGGTTGTCTTTTTCTGTCTGTTTCCACTTAAGTGACTTCAGCAAACTTTTGGTTGTGGCAAAACAGAGGATTTTCCTATTTGCATATACGTGGAATATTCACCAACTTTAATGATCATTTGTCTTAGTTCTTACTCATCTTTCATTGGGAGATGGAACACAATTGCTCATTTGGCTTTCCTGGTTAGTTATTACAAGTGTTAATTTTGATGCTGGGACTGAAGCTAGGGAGGTGTAGCTGGAGCTGTGTTTTCCTCAAGCCAACTCAGGTTCTTGGTCATGGAGCTTGGCCAAGGGCTCTGCAGATATCTCGGAGGAAATCCAGGCGGGGAGGCCTGGTGTCTCCGAAGGTTTAGTTTCTAAGAATCTCACAATTTGCCACGGGTCTTTCAAATGGTGAAGACTTATTACCAACGTAATGGCATAAGCAGGAGGAACCTTTGAAATGGAGTTAGTTCATGACAGAATGCCCCTCACGGATCGACCACAACCCTTCCAGAAGAAAACTGAGGGCATACGAAGTTTTTCCTTGAACTTTGAGTATACTCAAGCAACATGCATGTTCAAAAACAGAAAGCTCACAGAAATTCACCAGGCAAACTTGTCTTGCCATGATTTGATGTTGGAATTCCCTGATTGCAAATCCCTTAGGAGTAAATATCCACTGGATGCAAGCGAGGCAATGTAAGGAACAGTGCTATTGTACGTGATTGAGGTGAGTGTTTGAAATGGAGAGTAAGAGATGATGGAGAAAAGAGAGGGGATTTGTGGGCCCACTGGAAGATGCAGCTGTGGCACCTGCTGGAGGTTTCAGGGTGAAACAAAGTAACTACACATGCATCATCCTATATGCATATACGTGGAATATATACCAACTGTAATTTTCATTTGTCTTACTTCCTACTCATCTTTCATGGGAAGATGGAACACAATTGCTCATTTGACTTTCCTGTGTATTTATTACACTTGTAAATTTTGATGCTGGGACCCAAGCTAGGGTGGTGTAGCTGCAGGTGTGTTTTCCTCAAGCCAATTCTGCTCCCTGGCCATGGAGCTTGGCCAAAGGCTCTGCAGATATCTCGGAGGAAATCCAATCAGGGAGGCCTGATGTCTCCGAAGGTTTAGGTTTTGAAAATCTCATCATTTGCCCCTGGTTTTTCAAATGTTTAAGACTTACTTACCAAGGTAATGTCATTAGCAGGAGGAACCTTTGAGGTAGAGGAAGGGCATGTGAGTGAAGCTAAGAAAGGGCTGAAGAGGCCAGGAGAGGTGCTGGGTTCAGAGGCGATAAGAATAGCCTCAGTAAGAGTAAGAGACACACTCTTTGTTGGTGCAGGAGTTAGAGACTGAAGGGTAGCATGATGTTTCTGGGATTCTTAATTTGTGCTTGGTACCTTCCGTTGGGATCCAGATAGGGATGGGTGTCTCTGAGTTGGGGATTGTGCAGGGGTGTTGGAAATCCATTGCAGGTTGGTTGAAGTATTTTGTGGGAAGCGTAAAGAGACCGGTGTCCAGGGCACCTGAGCATTGTTTTCAAGAAATGTGTTGAAGGCTTGAATTGCATTTTCAATTTGGAGAGAATGTACATATCCTTACATTTTACCAAAACCCATATCCTCTATTGGTAGGTGTGTGACTGTATTAAACTATATTTCTAATTCATTGTGATTTTATCATTTTAGCTTTTCTTCCTTAAAAGATAGGAAATGATTTAATTTTAGATATAGCATGCGTGAGTGTGTGGGGAAAAGCACCCACGCGTGTGCTTCTACAGGGATAAGAATTCCTTGAGCTGAACGGTAAAAATGTGGCCCTAAAGACTTTTTTAACACTCCCTTTTCTTTTTAATTCTTTCCATTTTTACCCATAAACAGAGGTCCCTCCACTGCTATATGGGGGCACGGTGTGCAACATGACATTTTGGTAATGATATGCGGTATCCTATGTGCAATATATATTAAGGCTCAAGGCCTCTGAGTCCATTGAGGTTGCCTTAAAAATGTGGGAGATCCACAATAAACCGAGTCTGCTGAGTGGTTGTCTATATTTTTCTGTCCGTTTCCTTTTTTGTGACTTCAGCAAACTTTTGGTTGTGGCAAAACAGAGGATTTTCCTATATGCATATATGTGGAATATTCACCAACAGTAATGATCATTTGTCTTAGTTCTTACTCATCGTTCATTGGAAGATGGAACACAAATGCTCATTTGACTTTCCTGTGTATTTATTACACTTGTTAATTTTGATGCTGGGACCAAAAGCTAGGAGGTGTATCCAGAGGTGTTTTCCACAAGCCAACTCTGCTCCTTGGCCATGGAGATTGGCAAAAGGCTTTGCAGATATCTCGGAGGAAATCCAAGCAGGGAGCCCTGTGTCTGCGAAGATTTAGGTTCTGAGAATCTCACCGTTTCCCTCGCATCTTCAAATGGATAAGACTTAATTACCAAGGTAATGGCTTTAGCAGAGGAACCTTTGAAATGGAGTTAGTTCATGACAGAATGTCCTCACGGATCGACCACAACCCTTCCAGAAGAAAACTGAGGGCATAGGAAGTTTTTCCCTGCACTTTGTGTATACTCAAGCGGCATGCATGTTCAGAAACATAAAGCTCACAGAAATTCACCAGGTCCCCATTTCTGGCCATTATTTGATATTGCAATTCCCTGCTTGCAAATTCCTGAGGAGTAAATATCCACTGGGTGCAAGCCAGGCAATCTAAGGAACATTGTTATGTGACATGAGTGAGGTGAGTATTTGAAATGGAGAGTAAGAGATGATGCAGAGAAGAGATGTGATTTGTGGGGCCAATGGAAGTTGCAGCTGTGGCACCTGCAAGTGGTGTCAGGGGGAAACAAAGTAACTACACATGCATCAATCTTTTGTTTTCTTCATGGAGGTATGTGATCATGCATGGAAAGACTGATATGGGAAAGGTGGTACAAGAGACATGAGAAAGTTTAGAAATCAAGAGTTGTGGCTTGGTCCTGGGACCGCAGGTAAGTGGGTGAACACACTACGTGGACAGATGACTACGAATGTGGTTCAGAAGAGTGTCAAGAGAAGGTTTGTCATTAGGATAAGCAAACTTTCAAGAGGAGTAGACAGAGATCAGGATGCAGGTGTGTGTTTCCAAATGGGTCCAATAGCTGGATGCATGTTTGGAAGAGTGTTTGTTCCACAAATATGCGAATAATGAAAAGAGGGATTTCAAGAATTTTTTCAGAAAATGATGTAAGTCAAGAACCACAGTCTTTTCTGAGTTTGGCCTGGTCTCTGTGGCTCAAGACTGCTGCAAACTTCTTCAAAAATTATAGAACTTGGCCACCTCGCACAGCTTCCCTTTCCACCCATAGCAGGTGCCCTCAGTGCTCATCTGCACTCACCTCCAATGTATGGACCCAGTATGGAATCCATGTCTCTCATCAGATTGATAATTGATAATCCTTCCTCTAGGTTCTCTAGGTTGGCTGTGAACTGCAACACTACCTTAGGCGCATCCATTCTCAGTGCACCTGTCATTGCTGTCCAGGCCTCTATATTTCTCTAATTTTTGGCTCCTTGTCTGAGCTCCAAGCACTACTTTCGTATGTTTCCCCCATTTCTTCCATCATCCCTGAATACGCCTTACAGCCAGGCTCTTCTGGGAAGCCTGAAAATCTCCGATACCTGCAAAGCATTTGTGCCCTACAGAGAATACTCAGGGGCAAATATGCCAAAAGACACTGTGAGCTTTTCTAAGTGCTGTAGCGTGTATGATTAAAATGCTGAGTGCAATCAAGGGGGTGTGCATTGATGTTCTGATTTCTCCTTTTTCCTTTGACACAGGGGGTGGAAACCATGCCATTCACAGGTCACACCCCTTGCACCAAGGCACTGTGGCCACACCCATGGCCAAATCCTCCGATGTCCCTTGGGCCCTAGGCCCTCAAGTCAGGTCACATGGAACAAGCCCTTTTTGAAAGTGGAGGGATTTCATCCAGGAGGCTTCAGAAGAAGACACAGCAGCATGGAAGAGGACATGCTTCTGCTGTCCTCAGTGTATCGGAAAAACTAATGAACAGAATGTTAACACTGGAAGCAGCGGGGGAGGGCACACCAGGATCCTCTTTCTTGTTACTTCACTGGTGAATTTTCCAATGTTCCCGGCCGTGGCCTTGCGAGGGTGGCAGTCCCCCTTGCGTGTGGCTGGAACATCGAATCCTGCAGTTGGCGAATTTGACCTACCTGGCTTCCAAGGGCAGATCTACAGGGACTTGGGGAGCCTGGTCAAAAGGTAGGGAAGCTCCAGTGTGGGCAAGGGATGGGGGAGGGCATGTGGTTCCTGGTCAGGGGAGGCCTTCGGTGACCAGAAACAGTTGCTGGGTGTGGGATGAATGGCTTGAGCATTGAGGACACAAGGTCAGGCAGTGGTTGTTGGTGCAGGGGCTACTGCAGCAGAGGCATGTTGCATGATTTTGCAAGGTGTACCTGCAAGTGTGCAGGAATGGCCCTCGATTGTTCACACAGCAGCTTTCCATGCAAGGTTGGGATGTATAGAGGAAGAGGAATCCCATACCTGAACTGGTGTGCTACACTGCTGTCCCTGACTCCCTGTCTTATTTGTGGACGCTGGAAGTTTTTGGCCTCCTGAAGCATGGCTGCATTGACCTGGTTGGAGCCTGGACTTGTGTGCACTAGTATCCAGGGCTACCATTCTATAAGTCTGGTCCCAGCATCAGGTAGTGAGGCCTACAGTGTGCCCAGAGGTAGAGGGAGGGCATGTGAGTGAAGGTAGGAGAGGGTTGAGGAGGCCAGGAGAGGTGCTGGGTTCAGAGGTGATATGGATAGCCTCAATAAGAGAAATAAAGGCACTCTTTGTTGGTGCAGGAGGTAGAGACTGAGCGGTAGCATGATGTTTCTGACAGTCTTAGCTTGTGCTTGGTACCTTCCCTTGGCATCCAAGTATGGATGGTTGTCTCCGAGTCGGGGAGTTTGCGGGGGTGTTGGACAGGCCATGCAGGTTGGTGGAAGTATTTTGTGGGAAACGTAATGAGAATGGTGTCCAGGGCACCTGAGCTTTGTTTGCAAGAAGTGTGTTGAAGGCTTAAATTGCATTATCAATATGGAGAGCATGTACTGCTCCTTACATTTTACCAAACTCATATCTTCCTATTGCTAGGTGTTTGACTGTATTAAACTGTATTTCTAATACATGGTGATTTTAACATTTACCTTCTCTTACTTAAAAGATAGGTAACGATTTAATCTTTGATATAGTGTGTACGTGTGTGTTGAAACGCGCACACGCGTGTGCTTCTACTCAGCTAAGGATTCCTTGAGCTGAACGATAAAAATGTGGCCCTGAAGTCTTTTTGTAACACTACCTTTTTCTTGTTCATTCTTTCCATTATAAAACAAACGAGAGGTTCCTCCACTGTTATGTCGGCACGGTTTGCAACATGAGATTTTCGTAACGGTATGTGGTATCCTGAGTGCAACATGTATTAAGGCTCAAGGTCTCTGTGTCCCTTGAGAGTGCCTTACAAACGTGAGAGATCCGTAAAAAATCGAGTCTACTAAGTGGTTGTTTTTTTTTTTCTGTCTGTTTCCACTTGAGTGACTTCAGCAAACTTTTGGTTGTGGCAAAACAGAGGATTTTCCTATATGCATATACGTGGAATATTCACCAATTGTAATGATCATTTGTCTTAGTTCTTACTCCTCCTTCATTGGAAGATGGAACACAATTGCTCATTTGGCTATCCTAGGTAGTTATTATACGTGTTAATTTTGATCCTGGGATTGAAGCTAGGGAGGTGTAGCTAGAGGTGTTTTTTCCACAAGCCAACTCAGCTTCTTGGCCATGGAGCTTGTCCAAAGGCTCTGCAGATATCTCGGAAGAAATCCAGGCGGGGAGGCCTGGTGTCTCTGAAGGTTTAGTTTCTGAGAATCTCACCATTTGCCCTGGGTCTTTCAAATGGTGAAGACTTAATTACCAAGGTAATGGCATTAGCAGGAGGAACCTTTGAAATGGAGTTAGTTCATGATAGATTGTCCCTCACGGATCGACCACAACCCTCCCAGAAGAAAACTGAGGGCATGCAAAGTTTTTCCTTGTGCTTTGAGTATACTAAAGCAGCATGCAGATTCAAAAATAGAAAGCTCACAGAAATTCACCAGGCACCCTTGTCTGGCCATGATTTAATGTTGGAATTCCCTGCTTGCAAATCCCTGAGGAGTAAATATCCACTGGATGCAAGCGAGGCAATATAAGGAACAGTGCTATTGCACGTGATTGAAGTGAGTGTTTAAAATGGAGAGTAAGAGATGATGGAGAGAAGAGAGGTTATTTGTGGGTCCACTGGAAGATGCAGCTGTGACACCTGCTGGTGGTTTCAGGGTGAAACAAAGTAACTACACATGCATCATCCTTTTTTTTCTTCATGGAGGAATGTGATCATGCATGGAAAGACTGAGGTGAGAATGGTGGGACAAGAGAAATGAGAAAGTTTAGAAATCCAGAGTTCTGGCTTGGTCCTGGGACCACAGGTACGTGGGTGAACACACTCCATGGACAGATGACAATAGATGTAGGGTAGAAGAGTGTCAAGAGAAGATTTGTCATTAAGATGAGCAACCCTTCAACAGTAGTAGAAAGCAATCACTATGCAGGTAAATTTCCCAATGGGTCCTTTAGCTGGATGCATTTCGGAAGAGTGTTTACTCCACAATTATGTGAATAATAAACAGAGGGATTTCAAGATTTTTTTCAGGAAATAATGTAAGCCAAGCACCATGGTCTTTTCTGAGTTTGGCCTTGTCTTTCTGGTTCAACTCTGTTCCAAATTGCTGCAAATATCACAGAACTTGACCACACCGCACTGCTACCCTTTCTGTCCATAGCAGGTGCCCTCAGTGCTCATCTGCACTCACCTCCAATATATGGACCCAGTATGGAGTCCATGTCTCTCATCGGATTGAAATTCCTTCCTCCAAGTTGGCTGTGAACTTCACCACTGCCATAGACGAAGCCTTTCGCAGTGTACCTGTCATTGCTGTCCAGGCCCCAATGCTTCTGGGTTCTTGGCTCCCTGTCTGAGCTCCAAGCACCACTTCCATTAGTTTGCCCCCATTTCTTACATCTTCCCTGAACCTGCCTTACAGCCTGGCCCTTTCAGCGTAGCCTGATATTCTCCTATGCCTGCACAGCTTTTGTGCCCTGCAAAAAAACCTGATTGGCTAATATCCCAAAAGACACTGTGAGCATCTCTGAGCACTGTAGCATGTATTACCCAGTAAATTGTGAGTGCAATCAAGGGGGTGTGCATTGATGTTCTGATTTCTTCTTTTCCATTGTGATGGTGGGTGGAACCCATGCCTTCCATAGGCCACACCCCCGGACCACAAGCCACAGTGGCTCTGCACATGGCCACACCCTTGGCTGTCCAGTGGGCCCTAGCCATCAAATCAGGGCACGTGGAACAAGCATTTTTTGAAAGTGGAGGGATTTCATCCAGGAGGCTTCAGAAGAAGACCCCACGGCATGAAATTGGACATTCTTCTGCTCTCCTCCTTGTTCTGGAAAACTGAACAACAGAATGTTGACACTGGAAGCATCAGGGGAGGGCACACAGGGATCCTCTTTCTTGTTACTGCACTGTTGAGTTTTCCAATGTTCCCGGCCCTGGCCTTGCGAGGGTGGCAGTCCCCCTTGCATGTGGCTGGCTCAACTAGGCCTGTGGTTGGAGAGTTTGACCTCCCTGGCATCCAACAACAGACCTACAGGATTTTGGAGAGCCTCAGCAGAATGTAGGTAAGCTCCAGGGTGGGCAAGGGATGGGGAAGGGCATGTGTTTCATGGTCAGGGGAGGCTTTCGGGGACCAGGAACAGTTGCTGTGCTTGGGATGGATGGCTTGAGCATTGAGGACACAAAGTCAGGCAGTGCTTGTTGGTGCAGGGGCTAATGCAGCAGAAGCTTGTTGCATGATTTTGCAAGGTGTACCTGCAAAGGGCAGGAATGGCCCTGGATTGTTGACTCAGCAGCCTTCCATGCATTTGTGGAAGAAGAGGCAGCCCAAACCTGGACTGGTGTGCTGTACTGCTGTCCCTGATTCCGTATCTGATTGGTGGCCACTGAATGATTTTGGCCTCCTAAAGCATGGCTGCACTGATCTAGTTTGAGCCTGGACTTGCGTGCACCAGTTGCCGTCCCTGCCGCTTTGCAAGGCTGGTCCCAGCATCAAGTAGTGAGGCCTGCATTGTGCCAAGCAGTAGAGGGAGGGCTTGTGTGTGTAGCTAGGATATGGCTGGCTAATCCAGGAGAGGTGCTGGGTTCAGAGGCGATATGGGTAGCCTCAAGAAGAGAAGGAGAGGCACCCTGTGTTGGTGCAGGAAATAGAGACTGAGGGGTAGCATGATGTTTCTGGGATTCTTAATTTGTGCTTGATACCTTCCCTTGGGATCCAGGTAGGAATGGGTGTCTCCTAGTTGAAGAATGTGCGCAGGTGTTTTCCAAACAATTGCAAGTTGGTGGAAGTATTTTGTGGGAAGCGTAAAGTGACCGGTGTTCAGAGCACCTGAGCTTTATTTCAAGAAGTGTGTGGAGCCCTTTCCACCTCCCCTGAGGAACACTGCCAACTCTGAATGCTAGGTCTCACCTGTAACAGCGTCTGCAGCTTCCTCAGTGGATGGTTCCAAAAGCAGAACACACAGCACAGTTCCATTGACTCCCAGAGGCCACACAATTTCCTCTGCTTCAGGTGGCACTCAGTCTGCAGATCCATGGGACCCTCTGGGTGCATCACATGCCAAACCTACCCTGGCCTTAATCCACTCTGCCCAGGACCAAGGCCAGCCACTTCTTCCCAGGAAGAACCTCACAAATGTGTCTAAAGTGGAACAACGGAACAGAAGGGATCCAATGTTACTGGACAGAGAAAAAGGACCATGTGAGCAGAGGGCAGAGGGATGACTGGAGGCCTGAGTTTCCAGTTTGCCTTCTCCATCCCTTCCAGGTTGGTTTCCTAGATCTCTCATCTCTCATCCATGCTCTGGACACTTCTGACGACAAATGCAAGGTCACACGAGTCTTCCCAGATCCTGAACTGTCAGCTTTCTGTTAGGTCTGCTCCTGTGAGGACTGATAGGAGATAAAAATCTGAAGGAAGAAACCTGTCTCTAGCCCAGGAACTCATGTCAGCAGAGGTAGGCTGCAAGTCAACCCAGCCACAGCGGCTTGGCAAGAGAGACTGGCTAGTGCCATTTCCTTCTGCTTATGCTGCTAGTGGCTTTCTGCAGCTCCTACATGTTGGGCTAATCTAACTGCCCATTTTGACACTAGCCTTTCTTCACATTTGTAATCAACTCCCTACACCAAATTCTCCACATGTGACATTCCTGGAGTGGTTTCTGTTGACTACAGCAAGGCCTCTTTCCCCACAATTTTTCATTCTCTCCCAAGAGTTTGTGTGCATTAACACCTGGCCATAAGGAAACACAAGACTCTGAACCTCTCAGCTAAACACATAATGGCCTTGACAGTGATGGAGCCCTGGGTTCTTTATCACATTGTATGAACCCAAAGTCAAGCTTCCTCAGCTTCCTACATCCAAGGAGGTTCCTGAGTGTCTGTGAAGGTCTCCACTTCTGCCAACAGACATAGACCCCATAGCCATATGAAGAGCTTTTCCATCTTGCCTGCCTGAGGTAAAATACCTGACTGAAGGGCAGGTTTCTAAGTCCAGGTTTAGCCCACAGCACTGAGAAAAAGAGCTTGACCCTCCACGCATGTTGGTATGCACCCATGGTCCCAGCTGTTGGCGGGAGGAAAGATCATCATAAGAGTCACTTACACAACTCCCCTTCTGAGGTTCCAAATGCCCTATCAACCTCCAATAAGTTAGAGAAACAGAAGCATCCTATATACCACAAGTTGGCATTCTGCCGGGTTTGGGCCAAAACTTGCCCACTGCTACTACTTGTAAATAAATTTTATGGGCATATGCCCCACCCACTCTTTCTATATCTATGGCTGCTTTGAGAGGATAAGGCACAGTTGAGTGTGTGTGATAGAGACCCTGTGGCCCACAAAGCCTGGAATAATTAACATCTTGCCCTTTATGGTCAAAATCTGGCTGACCCCTGCTGTGTACCAGAAATAGCTTAATGCTGACTGCCTACAATTTATGTTTGGCTTGAGCCACAATGAAAGCATGCTGGAGTTCAAGCTCAGGGCCAGGAGGCAGTGGGAGATAAATTCAGAGCCTTGGGAGACACAAAGGGCCACACCCACACAACAGATGGGGTGACCACAACTCCCCTGTGGCCTGGCAGAAGAGGTGGAAGATCCCCAACACATACACCAGCTGTGCCTGGTCACTCAGGAAGGGTGGCGGCAAGGCAACCCGGTGCAGCTATAAGGCCCTGAGCCCAAGGCTGGCCAAGGGCTCCGAGGAGAGGAAGACTAGTTGGGACCCAGACAGGACAGGGAGGAGGAGCCACGAGGAGGGAAGGGCTTAGGAGATGAGGCTGTGAGATACAGAGGACAGAAAAGAAAGGGCACTGAGGCAGAAGTCATCAGGAGCACACCAGGGAACAGTCACGTGGGGATGAAGAAAGGTAGCACCCAGGGTGACACCACCAGGGCCACCACATGGGAAGAGGACACATGGCCTTCACTGAGTAATGGCCTGCACAGGTCAATGATAGAAGCTTCTCATTTATTCAGGTACTGTCCAAATGGATACAATTCAAAGTAGAAAAATGAAAACATAACAAATTTTATAAAACACAAATGTTTACATCACATGATCAAATCACAGCATGCTGGAAAATGAGGCTGTCCACACAGGCACACAAAAGTCCAGTTTATTGCTCTTTGCATGGAAGAAAAGCCTCTTCATAATGGGTATTTACAAATCAGGGAGATGGAGTGTAAATAAATGAACTTAGAAATTGTACCACCCATTCATATCTTTGCAGTGGCAGAAGTCAGTCTGGAATGGTGGCCACGTGCACAAGGATGCTGCAATCACAGTCTGCTTCTCTTCCAGGGGTGAACAGCTCTGTGAGGCCCATGGGAAGACTGGGTGGGGCAGTGGTGGTGAGATGGAATCAAGTGAGACAGGAGGTTTTCAGAAAAACAAAGATGTCCTTGTGAAGGTGCCATCCATCTGGACAGGAGGGTCTGACCAACAACATCAAGGTGTAAAATGCTGCACTTCTCACAGGCCAGCCCAATCGCCCCTGGGAGCCATTGAGTCAACCTCCCTCACTAAAACGAACCTTGTGACATGCTACAGTCCTCCTCTTCACGTGTAAAAAGAAAAAAGTACAGAAAGAAAATCACTCTAAAAGTAATGCTTCCCTCAAGAAATAAAATTTTAAAAAATTAGAGTGTTCAAGAGATGGTTGTAGGTCTACATACCTAAAAGCAAAAAGAATCATTTAGCAAAAGTAAGTCTATCCCTGAGAATTGTATGCAACAAAAGCCACATTTTATACCAACATATAACAAAATTTCGAAGATGCACAAAGCAATATACTTAATTACACTGAAATAAACAGTGCAACCCAGGCCACATATTCAGAGAGCATGTGTCACATAGAGGGAGACATGCATAGCTCTTCAACTACAGACAAGAGGAAATCAGCAACGTCTAGTAAATACAATCTGAAGGTGTTCATAATTAGCCCAGCACACAGAGACACCTTCAAGCTCAAGGAGTTTAATAAAGGAAAGCCTGTCAGTGGGCATG
>PVKS010041125.1:0-16216 GCA_004027875.1 Aplodontia rufa
TGCTTCCACAGTTTCCCCTCAAGGGGGGATAAAACCTAAACTTCCAACACACCACAGGAGGGGCCACCAGCCAGGCGAAAGATTGGCAGATCGGCTTCACCCACATGCCAAGACACAAAAAGCTCCGTTACCTACTTACCTTGGTTGATACTTTTTCAGGCTGGATAGAAGCCTTCCCCACCTCCAAGGAGACTGCAGACATCGTGGCCTCCATCTTTATTGAGCAGATCATTCCTAGATTCGGACTTCCTGCATCCATCCAGTCAAACCACGGTCCAGCTTTCACTTCTCAGGTTGTCCAGCTAGTTTCCAAAGGCCTCAACATTGACTGGAGGCTCCACATCCCTTATCGACCCCAATCCTTGGGTAAGGTTGAAAGGGCTAATGGCATTCCCAAGGATCATCTTACTAAACTGACTATCGAGCTAAAGCTCTCCTGGCCTAATCTTCCATTGGCCCTTACTCGAATTCAAGCCGCCCCTAGAGCCCCCTCAGGCCTCAGTCCCTTTGAGCTACTCTATGGACGCCCTTTCCTAATCAACCAAAACCTCCCAATCAACCCTCCCCCCCCTTGGCATCCTATCTGCCTTACCTCACACTTTTACATAAACTCTTAAGGGAACACGCAGACCGTTATCTTCCAGTGCCATCCACCACCTCATCACCGACTGGACCACAACACGAATCAGCTGCCATCTCTCTTCAACCAGGTGACACGGTTTTGCTTCGAGAATTACATCCTCAATAGCTGCACCCTCGTTGGACTGGACCCCATACAGTTATACTTACCACCCCAACAGCAGCCAAACTTTTGGGCCACTCCCCCTGGTACCATGTTTCTTGCCTTAAAAAAGCACCCCTCTCAAACACCCAGCCTTGGACTGCCACCATGGTGGGGCCCACCAAACTCAAGATCTCTCGCCAAACCCCTATTTCTCCTACTATTCATTAACCTTTCTCAAGCTTCTACCTCATATTACAGATGGAATTTCTACATCCAAGAGACATAGCAGCAAGATGGGATCTCTCACTCTAAGTTCGTAGGTCAGGGTGACTGCTCTCCCACTGGCTGTGATTGTGCAATTGCTCTTAACATCACCGGATTCAATCAGATTTCATCCTCGTCCTTCTGTGCTGCTATGCTATGCCTCCTAGCAGACCAGACTGAGGACTTTTGTAGGCAACAGCCTGACACCTATGGGGGGTGTCCCTATAACTCATGTGTAAAACGCTTCCTAGATGAACCTTGCTATGAGACCTGGGCATATTCTTGACTATTAAGGACCCATGGGACCCAAAATGGGCCTCTGGTGTCACTGGTAAACTTTATTCTTGGAAATGGGCTAGGTTTCCCTCAGCTTCCATCAAAATCTGGAGAACTTACGTGCAGATAGTTCCCCAGATTCATATAACCATTCAGGAACAGGAAAAGGAACTTCAATGTCAAATCAACGCAGCTGCCCATCCTGGAGCTGACCCATTCTCATGGCTCACCCTAATGCAGCAAGGTCTCCAGCTCCTCAACCTGTCCAGAGTCAACAACATCTCAGACTGCTTCCTCTGCGCAGGTTTGGACTGGACCCCCCCTGACTGCGGTCCCTATTGATGTCCCCCTTAACACTTCTTCAACACCTCAAAGGACCCCTTCTCCACCCTTAGAGGGGGTTCCCCTTTTTCACAATTCCTCAAAGAACTTTTCTTTCTGTTACGCTACCTCAGTACCCTGCAACCAAACCCTGCAGGTCTCTTCTACAATGTTTGCTCCTCCAGGATTCTTTTTCTGGTGTAATGGCACCCTAACAAAAAGCTTAAATCCCAAGGTACCTTCTGCTTTTTGTGTGCCTTCCACCCTAGTTCCTCAGCTGACACTATACGGTGAAGCTGAATTAGTTTGGCTGATGCAAAACTCTTCCCTTAGGGCGAAACGGGCCATCTTCCTACCAGTGATGGTTGGGCTCTCCCTGGCCTCCTCACTTGTGGCCTCTGGGTTAGGGGCAGGAGGACTTGGTTATGCAGTCACTGCCACCCAGAAACTAGAACAACTTCAAGAGGCAGTTGAGGCATCTGCTGCCTCCCTGGCCTCCCTACAAAGACAAATAACGTCTCTCGCCCAAGTTTCATTACAGAACTGCCGAGCACTGGATCTCCTGACTGCAAACAAAGGGGGAACATGTCTGTTCCTGAGGGAGGAGTGCTGTTATTATATCAATGAAACCGGATTAGTCGAGAAGAATGTCGAAACTCTCAGAGCTCTGAGCGAAAAGCTTAAGCAACTTCAATCAGATAACCCTTGGCCAGAATGGCTAAACTCTAGTCTTGTAACCTGGCTGGTCCCCATACTTACTCCCATATTAGTGGTTGGACTCCTCCTGATGATTACTCCCCGTCTCTTTAAGTTTGCCCGGAGCCGTATAAGGGAGATTGCTAGAGTAACTTTCAACCAAACGCTCTTGCACCCCTATAGCCGTGTCCCCACAGAGCCAACACCCAAACCTTCCCCTCCCCACGATGCCCCTTAAACAGCAGGAAGTAGCCAGATGAAAGTCGATGCCCTATATCACCAAAAAGGTCGGGATGTTAGGCCGGCTGGGGCCGGGGCTTCGGACAAGCCACATGGCCGAACATGGCCGACCAGTCATGGCGACAGGCTGGGGGTGTGGCTTCAGATACCTGGCGCCCTCATGACGTTGACTTAAGGCAGGGCAAAGGGCAGATTGCCCGCGAAAATAACAGCCAATCATGATGCTGGCAGACAAGCTCCAATGGATTGACGGGCCGACCAGCCAATCTCTGAAAGACCAGTCCCGTCATCAGCTCCTCCCATTCAACCAATAAAACCGGCTGCTTGGCGGAGGTCCCGCGCCATTTTCCCTGCCTTTTCCTCCTATACGCCACTTCCCTTCCCCTCGTCATTTCCCCTGCTCGCTATGTCAGCATAGGTGATTTGGCCGAGAGTCGCATTTTCCATTAAAGGATTTTGCTCAGCCGTTCCTAAGTCTGGCTACCTCCTTGAGCGCCCGCGCCTGGATTTATACTTGCGGTTTCTGACTTTACACTTCCCATCTCATAAATGAAGAAACTGGGAACTAGGGACACAAAATTAGTCCAGGACAAACCAAGAACACACTACAGTCTCTGTTCACAGGATCACTGTAAGTCACTGAAACTTTCTCTGTGCGTTTGGAGTTGATTTGGACTCATTCATTTCCATATGATCATTGTAAAAGAGTAGCCACCAGGTAAAAAAAAATCAGACTGTCCCACCAAACTGTATGTACAGACCAAAAATAGAAGAGTCCCAAAGACAACTGCTTCAGCCAAGAGTTAGTCTGGTCATCTTTCCCCTACCCGCTCTCCATCCCCAGCATCCCAACAAACAGAAAAGTCCACAGTGGCCAGGCACGGTGGCTCACATCTGTAATCCCAGCAGCTCAGGAGGCTGAGGGCAGAAGGATCACAAATTTGAGGCCAGTCTCAGTAATTTAGCAAAGCCCTAAGCAACTTAGCAAAACCCTGTCTTGAAAAAATAAAAAATGCTGGAGAGGTTGCTCAGTGGTTAAGCACCCCTGGGTTCAATCATCAAATACAGGCAAAGGTACCCTGGGTTCAAATTATGATACTTCTTAGCCCCTGGGCAAAATTGTGCGTTTCCCTCCTAGAAAAGCAACTTCTACCAGAGTTGTGCCAGGATAAAGAGAAACAATGTATTACCAATTCTTCCCATTTTGGCCACATTTGGTTGGTACCTCTGTGATTTTTGCCTCTCACATACCAGAAGAACAGCCTTCATCCGAAAATCCCAAATCCAAAATGCTTCAAAACGTGAAACTTTTTGCACTTCAACATAACAGGTGAAAAGCTGCACACCTGAGCTTGAGCAAGGGGCTGCAGTCTAAACGCAGGCGCACTGGAAATGGCGCATAAGATTTCCTCCAGGCTGCGTGCTCACGGTGCATGCGAGACAACAGTGAGTTTCGTGTCTAGGCTTGGATCCCATCCCCCAAGCTATCTCCTGGTGTATATGCAAATATTCTAAAATCCGAAGGAAAAAAAATCAGAAACAGCGCTGGTCCTGAGCATTTCGGATAAGGGATACTCACCCTGAACATTTAAATGTATATTATGTTTTCAGCAATCCCAGCCAAAACAAAAATAAAGGTGTGGCAATTGCCAAGGTAAAGAAACAACTCTGGGGGCTGGAATGGTGGCTCGGTGGTTACGGTGCTTGCCCGGCATGCGCAAGTACATGGGTTCGAACCCCAGCACCCACGTACAGAACTAAGTGTGGGAGCAGCAAAAGCCATGTGAATAAAGAGAAAGACAGTGTGAGAGAGAGAGAGAAAGAGAGAGAGAATGAATCAATTTTTATTGAGTTTTTCACATGGCTTTCGCTGCTCCAACACTTAGTTCTGTACATGGGTGCTGGGGTTCGAACCCATGTACACTGCTCCAGCCCCTGTCCTTCTCTGTTAGAAAGAAAGAAAGAAAGAAAGAAAGAAAAGAAAAGAAAAGAAAAGAGAAAAGAAAAGAAACAACTCTGGCTTCTCACGGTTATTCCTTGCCCTCCTTTGCCCCTGCTGTCCCCCCCCCCCCCGCCACACACACATTCTTGTGGCTGGACAAGATGCACACATCAGCATCACAGGAGACAAAAGCCACAAGGTGGGACTGAGCCTGCACTCTTGTGGACCACAAAGAGCCAAGGAACCAAAGGGCAAAAGCTGCCACCAAACCCTTTTAGGAAAACAAGAGCTTCCATTGTGCGTGACCTTCGCTGTCACCCCTGAGCTTAACTAGTGTCTGCAACTAATTAACAGGTGTGGCAAAAAACAAAGAAACAAACAAACCTTGGCAACTTTCTCAGGCAGAATTGATGAGTGTGGGTTTGCAACAATTCCTCCAGGCCAGCACAGGAAGAAGGGATTCATTATTCAAACTGTGTCCACCTCTCCAGCCTTCAGAAGTATCCATTGCTAACAAAAGTTAAAAATTCACTCCCTGGCTACATGGTTGCTCCCTGGGTTACAGATAAAGGGATGCCCAAAGTATCATCAGCCGAAACACCTGATTGGACCAAGCCCTGAAGACTCTGGGGCCAGGGACAAGGGTTTGCTGTGCTCCCAGATTAAGACAGCAATGAAGGAAACACAAATATTTTCTCTTCATCAAAAGGACATGACTTCTCTGTATCTACCTGGAAACCTCCAGAAACCAGTCCATAATACACACCACCTTTGCTAACACGCCCTCTGCAGACCAAGGGTATAATTATATCCTGCTACCCAAGGAAACTTAGGAAGAGCTCTGGAAGTATTTGTGCAACCAGAAGAAAATAATTTCTAAGTTATTTGATTTCATTTTTTTTTTTTTTGGAGAGAGAGAGAAAAAAAATTTTTTTTTTAATTTAGTTTTTCATATGGCCATCGTTGCTCTCCTTTGTGAACGTGGTACTCGGGTTTGAACTCACTTACTTGCACATGCCAGGCAAGCACTGTAACCACCGAGACACCGCTCCAGCCCCCCTTCACTTCATTCCTTTTTTTTTTTTTTAAAGAGAGGACAGTGAGAGAGAGAGAGAGAGAATCAATTGTTATTGAGTTTTTCACATGACTTTTGTTGCTCTGACACTTAGGTGCTTACGTGGGTGCTAGAGTTTGAAGTCGTGTACTTGCGCATGCTGGGCAAGTGCCTTAACCACTGAGCCACCGCTCCAGCCCCTTGATTTCATTCTTAAACACAGGAATAAAACACACTTACCCAGGAAGGCCTTCTTTCTTTTCCTTATTCTTATTAACATATGTATCGTTTACTAAGTTTCAAATGCATCCTAGCATTTCATTAACCCTAAATCAGACTATATTCAGAGACATGACCCTACTGCATGGATCCCTGTGATGGCCAAGCACCAAATAAGGAAGACATCTGGTCAAGATACCTTCAGTCCTTTAGCCTTTCCAGAACCTAGCTGCCAATCCTAAAGTGCTCAGCGTTCAATACAAAAGATGTGTAGACTAGAAGCATCCAGTGGTTGAAGATGGCTAGCTATTGGGGCCAGAATCCTGGTTCCAGAGCCTTCAGTTATCTGACACTGAACAAGTTTCTTTCTTTTTTTTTTTTTTTTTAAGAGAGAAAGACAGTGTGTGTGAGAGAGAAAGAGAGACAGAATCAATTTGTGTTTAGTTTTTCACGTGGCTTTCATTGCTCTGACATTTAGTGGTGTTCGTGGGTGCTGGGTTTTGAACCCATGTACTTGTGCATGTCTGGCAAGCGCCGTAACCTCTGAGCCAACACTCCAGCCCTTGAACAAGTTTCTTAACATAGCCAAACTTCTATTTGCACACCCAGAAAATGCATGGATGAACTGTAGATATGGTATATCCATACCTTAAAATGAGGCTATTGTATTCTCCAGGCTCATGCTCACAGTAGGTGCTCAATACATGGCTTCCCTTAGTCACATGACCAAAACACATGTGCAAGGAGGAGCAATAGAATTTCAGGACACCCTCCCTGGGCCCCCACAAGCTGGCTGGAGATGGAGGTCCAGAGCTCAGGGCTCACGGTGGAAAGAAAATACAACCATTAAGACACGGGGTTGGGGCAGGGTGGATAAGCTGTCACTGGGAAGATGCAGGACACCAAAGCACTATCCAACCAGGGGAACCCCCAGTGCTCTGCACGGATGGAACCATCTGAAAGCCAGTCTCCTTTCAGAGTCACTCCAAACTCCACTGCAGAGTGCAAGTAAGTCCTCAGAGAACTCCTGTGCTCCCTTTCCCATGAGGGTAGCGCAGTTGCTCTCAGAAGCCCTCCCCCGGGTTTCCAAGGCAGCCTCCTCCCACACCCCTTGGCCACCCAGGCTGGAAGACTTTAACATCTTTGTTTATTCCTTGTAAAAGAACTTACAAGAGAAACCCAGATTCTTATCACTTGCACCAAACAAAGGGTAGGTGTCCACTCTGCCAAGCTCCCCCCAGAAGACACAGTCCCACTGGGACCCTGAAAACAATTAAACGGGGATGGCTTTTCCCAGCTGTCCCTCCGCTCCCCACCACCCCCAGCACCAGCCACTGTCACCCATCACCCACGTTCTGGCCCAGGGAATAGTAACACAACAGGACCTGATGCAACAGAGCTGCTGTGAGAACCTCACCCAGCTCTCTGATAAGAGGGAACTCCGTCACTTTCTCCCTCTCCACCCTCCATACCCATGGGTTCCTTATCTGCCAGTCTCTTACCCATGGGTTCTGCAACTAAGAATGAAAAATTATCAAAAAATGTTTCCATCTGTGTTAATCATATACAAAACTTTTTCTCCCATCAGTATTCCCTAAACATACAATGTAACAACTATGTTCAGAGCAGCTAAGTTTTATTAGGTAAAGACATGATCTGAAGCATATGAACAGGTGCAAAGGTTGTATGCCAATCCTATACTATTTTATTTAAGGGACTGGAGCATTTATGGATTTTGATATCCTTGGGCAGTCCTGGAACCAGTCCCTGCAGATACCAAGGGATGGCTGTAGCAGGATGGAAAGTATAGAAATATTTACTCCACTTGAGCCCAGTATGGTGGTGCACACCTGCAACCCCAGCGGCTTGGGAGGCTGAGGCAGGAGGATCGCAAGTTCAAAGCCAGCCCCAGCAATGTAGCAAGGCCCTAAGCAGTTTAGCAAGATCCTATCTCAAAATAAAAAATAAAAAGGGCTGGGGATACAGCTGAGTGGTTAAGCACCCCTGGGTTCAATCCCCAGTACTATTACTACTATTAATACTAATGATGATAATGATGATATTTACTGCACTTGAAAGAGCCACTCCTTTTAACATTCTGTTGGAGAAAAGAACCAAACATCCTAAGGGGAGTTTGGGATGCCCGCACGCACTCTCTACAGATGCACAAACCACCACCCAATCTCATTGACCAAATAAATCCACGGCTGTATTGCATAAGCCTGGACAGAGGAAATCACCTGGAGCCCAGAGCTTGGATCCTGCCTGGGCTTGGCTAGACACTAAAAATGGCTGGGATAAAACAAAATACAGGAAAGCAAATTCAAAGGTCTGGGATGCTACCATGAGAACAGATTACAAAGTATCCAACATCCAACATCCGGACCCCGTGCTGCCTCCCTGTGCACTGTGTCAAGGATCTTCTGTGGGCCACATGCAATCTCTGAAGTGCTCCAACCAAGGTCCCCTCTGCATTTCAAACTGCTGAGCAGGCGCTCAATTAGAATGCTCAGGGCATTGCTGCAGCTTCTGGATATCCTGGGCAGCAGAGGCCAGTTCCACAAGACCCATGACACATCATCAACAGGAACCAGAAGGAGAAATCAATGCCAGGGACTATGTTCAATGCTCACTCGCGAGCCGGTGAAATGACAATAATGGCTATTATTTCCAAGGGCTAACTCTATGCCCCTTCTGGGCCCGTGTCCCTTATACAGCCTTTGTTTCAGTCAATTTGTTTTTGCTACCACAATCAGAAGACCTGACCAGAACAGTTCTCAAGGAGGAAAGTTTATTTGTGGGCTCTGGTTTTGGAAGTCTCAGTCCATTGCTCTGGGCCCCCAGGTGAGGCAGAACTTTGAGGGAGAGGGGTGTGGAGGAGGAAAGGGGCCCAGGGTGTGGCAATCAGGAAGCGCAGGAAGAGAACTCTGCTCAACAGAGACAAAATATAAGCCCCAAAGGCATCTACCCAATGCCACCTCCTCCAGTCACCCCCCACACTCTCACCACCCAGTTAAATCCATTCTGTGGATTAGTGCACCCGTAGGTTAAGGTTCTCATAACACCATCATCTCACCTCTAATTTTTTTTTTTTTTTTTTTTTTTAGTGAGATAGAAGAGAGAATCAATTTTATTTAGTTTTCCATGTGCCTTTCGTTGCTCCAACACTTCATTATGTACACAGGGCTGGGATTCGAACTCGCATCCTCGCGCATGCCAGGTGAGCTCCATAACCGCTGAGCCACCCCTCCAGCACCCCTCTAAACTTCCCTGCTTAGTCTCCCACTTCAGCTTCTGGGGTCACCTCCTGTCTAAACTGTAACAGCCTAACAGCCTCAGGGAGCAGCGCCTGCCACTCCATTCACAAACAGGCAAAAAGGACGCAGGGCTAAATGACCCGGCGCACTGTCCTGATACCCAGACTCCAAGGTTTGCTGGCCACAGTGGCTTCCAGAAGGCCATTCTCTGACAATGACAAGAGTTTCTCGTGGCTCTAAGGTTAGAGCGGGTAGGAGCGGCAGAAGGGGCCAGGGTCACACAGGACTGTGGCTCTGATCTGCTCATCCGCAAGGTGAGGCAAGACTGGAGAGAGCACTCCAGGTAAGCTCTCAGCGCATGACCCACGCCACATACGCATACAATACGTGTCCTGCACATAAGAGCCACATAGGTCATTTTAAATTTTAAGTTCTATTGTGGTCATGTGAAACAGTAAACAGAAACGGGTTTTTATTCATCTGAATGGTATTTTCTACTGGCTACATCTAAATATCATTTCAACAGGCAATCAATATAAAATTTTAATGAGATATTTTACATACCTTTTTTCCTATGTCTTTGAAATCTGTTGTGGCATTTTACACATAAAGCGCATCGGAAATCAGACTAGCCAAGTTTTGAGGGTGCAACAGAAGCACACAGATGTTTTATAGTAAATGAGTCAAGACTTTATCCTCAGAGGGGACCTTTAGAGAGAAAAATGCATATTCAGAAACCAAATACAGAACACTCGATGCCGTCTGAGTACTTGGTCCATACCGGCCACCAGTAACATCTCTGATGTCAGCATCACAGAAAAATGACTTTTACCTCTCTTCCCTATTCTCCAGTTTCCTTCCAGAAATAACCACTCAAATTTTGAGAAACAAACTCGTCTAAAGGTAACAGTGAACTCATTCACAGTAAACACAGGTATAAACAAGAGGAAAGGGACCCATTAAGTCAGTCACAGTTTTAAACACTGCTGTCACCAAGCCCACACTTAACACTTTCTTAAAGAGCTAAGAATTCAGAAAGGTGTCACCTTGGAATACAAACAGTCCTACCAGTGCCATAATCAGATGCAAAATCTCAGGGCTTTACAGAAAGGAAAAATAACCAAGTAATTTTAGATATCTAAACCTCCATTAGGAGATCTCACTGATTCCAATATGATGTAACCACCAAGAGATTGGATTTTGCTCCCCCTGAATAAACAAATACGATTAAATAAGAAACCAAACTAACCGTGCAGACCAGGAAACTTTAAAAACTGCTCACTTAGGGGCTGGGGAGGTGGCTCAGTGGTTGGAGTGTTTGCCTAGTATGCACAAGGACCTGGGTTTGAACCCCAGCACCACATACACAACCAAGTGTCAAAGAAACAAAAAGCAGATGAAAAATTAATAAATAAAATTGATTCTCAAGCTGGAGTGGGCAGCTCAGCGGTTACTGTGCTTGCCTGGCATGCGCGAGGACACAGGTTCGATCCCCAGCACCACATTCACAACGAAGTGTCAGAGCAGCAAAAGCCACATGAAAAACTAAATAAAAATAATTCTTTCTCTTTCTCACTGTCCCTCTCTCTTAAAAATAAATAAATAAATAAATAAATAAATAAAATGGATTCTTTCTCTTAAAAGAAAATACCCATTTAGCAGGATGTGAAAGGCTTTGGATCTAATTCCTTCACTAAGCTGTTTTCCAAGGGCACAACTGGAAAAAAAGAGTTCTGTGACCGATTAGCAACGTCTGCCACCACTAAGGGAACGGGAGCCCTCAGCTCAAATGCCAACTTCTCACCTTCTGTAGAAAATCTGCAGAATAACACAGGCACAGGCTGAAGATGGGACCCGCTGACCTTCACAGCACGTCCCAGTTCCTGTGCACCCAGGGACATGATGGGTCCCACTTTAACAGGGAGCTGTATGATAAGGCATATGCATCCTATTAGCACAGAAAATTTCAGTGAGGAAAATACCAACAGTATTAGGGAGGAAAAACCTATTCCTCTAAATCGATTTCCTCAAGTTGTGGGGTGTACAGGTCAGACTGAACCTTAACAGTGCCTAGCGTTTGGATCTGCAATGCCTTCCAAAGGCTGAAGGATTGGTCACCAGCTTGGGGTGCTGTTGGGAGGTGGCAGAACCTCAGGAGGTGGTTGAGCCTTAGGAAGTGACTTCTCAAACAGACACTGAGGTGAACACGATTCCTCTACCACGGGCCACCACCATGATGTGCTGCCTCGCCACGGGTACAAGTGACCTGGGACAGACGCAATGGGCCAAAATGAACATTTCTCCACATCAGCTGGTTATCTCAGGTATTTTGTTATAAACACAACAGCCATGTTTCCTAATTGTTGTGAATAAAAAATGTTCCTGAGTAGCCATGTGTGAGCCTTAAATTCATCTACCATCTGTGCTCCTAGCAGAGAAGGAAGCACAAGAGCCTCCGGACAGCCAGTTCCAACTCTGGTGCTGCCACTTCATCATCTGTGGGGTCTCTGCTCACCCTGAGCCCCTGTGTGCTCTCCTCTCCGTACCATTGCATAGCGTTAACTGAGAACATTTGTATGCAAGTCTTGAAAAATGGCTATTATAAACAGGTACCACTTTAAAAAAAAAAAAAGAGAGAGAGAGAGGGAATCAGTGAGAGAGTGAAAGAGAGAATCAATTTTATTCAGTTTTTCATTTGGCCCTCGTTGCTCCAACACTGCGCTGTATATGTGGGGCTGGTGTTTGAACCCGCAGACTGGCACATGCCAGGCAAGCACCATAACCGCTGAGCCACTGCTCCAGCCAACAGATACCATTTTTAAGGTTCTATGTCCCCCCAGTGCTTTTCTGATGATTTGCACACAAATCTCTTTTAATCTTCAGAAGGAGCCTCAGAGCTTGAAACTCTCTTTATCCCTAGTTAACAGATGACAAAACCAAAAAAGCTAAGTAACTGAACAAAGTTAATAAAAGACAAAGCTGAGTGTTCACTCCAGCCTCTGTACAATTAAAACAAAAAAACACACCACACATTTGCCACTGACTTCTTTCACAGAACCTATCTACCTTAAAGTCTCATTCCCTCAAAACTTTGCTATAAGATGTTCAGACGTTTAAGAGTTTCTTCTATAAACTCTTTTGTTTATGGGGCCAGAGCGCTCATTGCTTCCCTGGTTTTACTGGAAATCCATATTCCTCCGCTTTGCATGATAAGCAAAAACCAAAACTTGGCAGAACAGTCGCTCCGTCCTATCAGTTAAAATACTTCAACAGAGCCAGGTGGGGTGGCGCACACCTGTCATCCCAGCAACTCAGGAGGCTGAAGCAGGAGGATCACAAGTTTGAGGCCAGCCTCAGCAACTCAGCGAGAGACTCTCAGCAACTTAGCAAAATCCTGTCTAAAAATAAAAATTAAAAAGGCTAGAGATGTAGCTCCGTGGTAAAGCATCCCTGGTTTTAATCCCAATACCAAAATTAAAAAAAAGCAACAGCCACTGAAAAGTTTTCTTCTAGAAAAGCACAGCGTTTAAAATGTTCAAAAAGAATTCCAATGCCAGAGTGACCCACCTCCCATCACATGAAATAATTTCAGCTTTTTTTTTTTCGCAATATGAGAAAACGATGGAGGGACGCCTAAACTGTCAGGGGGTTTCACACCCTAACTCACAACCTTCACACACATGGAAACAAGAAAAAATGACCAGTTTTAGAAGAAAAAAAAAACAACTGGCCGGATAAAGAATAAAATAGGCCAAGGAGAGACGTGTTTTAGAAAACTTCGCCTCTCTGCCCAAACGCATTTGGAATCCCTGTGATGCTCGGGACAACATGATTAAGGGCATTAGCCAAGGTGACGGACCAGTACTCGTCATCCAAGCAAAAATGAGCAGCTTCAGTGTCCTCCTAGACCGACCTGCCCCAAGCCATTGCTAAGCAACAGATCAACATCCTCCTTCCCACGCATGGTCAGCTGCAGGAGCCTCTGCTGCCCTCTATGTGCCTCACCGCACTGCTTCCAGAAGAACCAAAGCAGAAATGAGAGCACCGGCACCGGAGGACCCTAAAGCCAAGGCCATCTGTGACAGCAGGGCCACCAGAGGGAGAGAATTTAGCCTAAATTCCTCCTCAAGACCTGGAGGGGCAGGAGGCTTGCTACCACGGCAACCATCCAACATCCAGCCTTGCCCTCCAACTGCAGCATGTCCTGTTGTCTTGGTGGCCACCAACAAGCAGATGCAAGTTTAGTTTGTCCCTATTTAAAGATGGACTTGAATCACAATGACAACACACCCTCTTCATTCCCTTAGGGAAGATGTGAACCTCTGAAATCATCTCTCTCAAGAGGACACGGTACATAAACGCGAGATGTGTGGAAACTGCGAACAATGACACCAACGTCTCAGAAAACGTCCTGCGATCCTTTGAGAGCGCGTTACCCACTCATCCCGTCAGACCTCAAATGTGACGATGGCCACCTGGACACCGAGGACACAACAGACGGAAGAAGGAACATGAGCCTGTCCTCAAAGAGCCCGTGAAGTCATCTGTGGAGAAAGTGTCCCCTCCAAATGTCTGCCGGTCCACTTCACAAGCTGGCCACTCTACTAAATGCAAACCTTGGGCTTTCACATGCTAGTGTTGGAAAATTTAAGACACGTGATGTTTCTACCATTTATTAGAAATCCCTTTGCAGGGCTGGAGCGGTGGCTCAGTGGTTAGAGCGCTTGCCTGGCATGCACGAGAACCCAGGTTCAAAGCCCAGCTCCACATACCCAACTAAGTGTCGGAGAAACAAACGGCAGATGAAGAACTAAAGTTGATTCTCTCTTCCCTCTCTCTCTCTTAAGAAAAAACAAAAAACAAAAAAAGCTGGCCACTCTACTAAATACAAACCTTTGGCTTTCATACGTTGGTGTTGGAAAATTTAAGATATGTGATGTTTCTATCATTCATTGGAAATCCATTTGCAAAAAATTAGGGGTGCAGGGATATTATATGAAAAAAATAAGTGGTAAGGGACCCACTAATAAAGCACCTCCAGCACTGATCTGTTCAGATTATACCATACTGATCACCGTCTCTTCCTCCATTGCCCTGTGTTATCATTTAGATATGAGGTGTCCCCCAAAAGCTCATGCATGAGATACTGCAAGAATTCTCCGAAGAGAAATGGTCATAGATTAAGAGAGGTGTGGCCTGACCTGGGCTAACTGGGTGGTGACCCTGGGCAGGTAGGGTGTGGCTGGAGGAGGTGGGGTCACTGGCAAGGTGACTTTGAGGTTTATATCTTATCTGTGGTCAGTGGAACTCCCTCCCTGCTACTTCCCTGCCCTGATTTGAGCTACTTTTCCTTTCATCCACCCTGATGATCTAACTCACCCTGAGCCCAGAGCAATGGACTCAGCAGCCCACCATGGACTGAACCTCTGGAACCCTGAGCCCAAATAAACCTTTCCTCTATGTTGTTCTTCTCTTGTTTTTTAAAGAGAGAGGGATAGTGAGAGAGAGAAAAAGAAAAAGAGAGAATCAATTTTATTTAGCTTTTCACCTGGTTTTCGTTGCTCCGATACTTCATTGCGTACACGGTGTTGGGATTCGAACTCAGATTCTCGTGCACGCCAGGCAAGCGCCATCACCGCTGAGCCTCAGCTCCAGCTCCCTCTAGGTTGTTCTTCTCAACAGCCCACATCATCCCCATCTTCCATCAAACGAGATCTAAATCCTCTCTCATCCATTCTACCATCAAATGAGAAATTGTTCAGATCTTGGTTTTTTGGGGTTTTTTTTTTTTTATTGATCACGCTAACAGTCATCTACATCACCAACAGAAGTCAACATAGCACTGGGGAATATGCATGCAGCTGGTCACCTGCAGAACTAAAGAAAAAAAAAGAAAAAGAAGAAGGACCCAGCTAGCCCAACGGAGCTTCCGCTTCATAGTCCAGACTGATGGGAATGAAGCCCTTGGAGAGCTCTTTCACCAGTGCCCACAACCACGCCAGGCATTTAAAATAATCCATCCCTCAGGTAGTGATCACCTATACCAGGCAGCAAACACTCCAGGGATGAGCCGATTGGAAATAACCACTGCGGGCCAGGTGCGTGCCCATCCCAGGGGCAGCCGCTGTATAATTCCAGCTTAGCCTTGAGGCCAAGCAAGAACTCGGGCCCGAGGCGGCCACACCACTTACAGAAGCTTCCCTCAGGGCAACCATGGTCTCACCAGTCACAGAAGAGCACCTGGCACATTGGAGAACTGGGACAGCACCTGCTGATGGCAGGAATGTGAAATGCTCCATTTTATAGTCTGTTTCTTAGGCTGGAGTGGTGGCTCAGCAGTTACAGCGCTTGCCTGGCATGCATAAGCACGCAGGTTCAAACCCCAGCACCACGTACACAACCAAGTGTCTGAGCAATGAAAGCCACATGAAAACTAAATACAATTGGTTCTCTCTCTTCCTCTCTCTCGCTCTTCCTCTCACTGTCCCTCTCTCTTTAAAAAAATAAAAATAAAAAAATCATTTTCTTTGAAACCCATACTTGGCCAAACAGAGAGCGTCTGTTGGCTTGAAAACCCCCTGCAGAACTCCAGATCACCAAAGTAACTGTCCTCTATCCACGTCTCTTTTCTACGGTGAGACAAGATCCAGAAGAAGCCTTGATTTCTCACTTTAAACAGATTCCTTCTTCACCACCGCAGGCATTAGGTCGTTTTGTTTTGTTTGGGTACGGGGAATTGAACTCAGGGGAGCTCTACCACTGAGCTGCATCCCCAACACTTTTTATTCTTTGTTTTGAGATGGCCTCGCTACATTGCCCAGGCTGGCCTCAAACTTGTGATCTTCCTAACATCAGCCTCCCAAGTTGCTAGGATTGCAGGAAAGTGCTACCCTGCCCAGCTTCAGGAATTTTTAAAGTTTTTATTGTTGTTGTTGTTTTGTGTTGTTGTTTTCAGTTTCAAAGGTGATGACCATCCATAACTTTGCTGACATGTACAACAATCCTCCATTTTCCACTTGAGTTGTAAAGAAATCAGGTTGAATGTTCATTTAAACAAGCAAACAGTTAGGCACAGTGGCACAGGCCTGGGATCTTAGCAGCTCAGGAGGCGGAGGCAGGAGGATTGTAAGTTCAAAGCCAGCCTCAGCAACTTAGCGAGGCCCTAAATAACTTAACAAGACTCTGTCTCAAAATAAAATATAAAAAGGGCTGGGGATGTGGCT
>PVKS010041126.1:0-16206 GCA_004027875.1 Aplodontia rufa
AAAATAAACAAGATTGACAGACCCCTTGCCAACCTCACTAAAAGGAGGAACGAAATGAAGCAAGTCAACAAAATCAAAGACAAAAATGGGGACATCACCACAGACTCATCCAAAATCCAGAAGATTATCAGAACCTATTTTGAAAATTTATACTCTGCCAAGTTTGATAACCTGGAGGACATGGACAGGTTCTTGGACATATACGACATTCCCTTTTTAACACAGGAGGACATTAAAAATCTCAACCAACCTATCACAGATAGCAAAATTGAAGCAGCAATCAAAGCTCTCCCAAAAAAGAAAAGCCCAGGTCTGGATGGATATACGGCAGAATTCTACCAAGCCTTCACAGAAGAACTAACACCGATCCTCTACAAGCTCTTCCAGGAAATTGATAGAGAGGGATCACTCCCAAACACTTTTTATGAAGCAAATATTACACTGATTCCAAAACCCAACAAAGACAGGTCAAGAAAAGAAAACTACAGACCAGTTTCCCTGATGAACATTGTTGCAAAAATCCTTAATAAAATTTTAGCTAATCAGATACAAAAGCACATTAAAAAGATAATCCATTATGATCAAGTGGGCTTCATTCCAGGGAAACAAGGCTGGTTCAATATATGCAAATCAATAAATGTAATTCACCACAAAAAAAGAATTAAGAACAAAAATCATATAATCATCTCAGTTGATGCAGAGAAGGCATTTGATAAAATTCAACACCACTTTATGCTCAAAACTCTGGAAAAGATAGGGATCAAGGGAAGATACTTTAACTATGTCAGATCCATTTATGACAGACCCACAGCCAACATTATCCTCAATGGAGAAAAACTGAAAGTGTTTCCACTGAATTCAGGTATGAGACAAGGCTGTCCACTCTCCCCTCTCTTGTTCAATATAGTCCTTGAAACCCTTACCAGAGCCATCAAGCAAGACAAGGAAATCAAAGGAATTCGTACAGGAAAAGAGGAAGTTAAGTTATCTCTATTTGCAGACGACATGATTCTATACCTAGAAGACCCAATAACATCAGCCAGAAAACTCCTAGAGCTTATAGGTGATTTTAGCAAAGTAGCTGGCTTCAAGATCAACTCCAGTAAGTCACTAGCTTTCCTTTATTCCAGCAACAAATCCGCAGAAGAAGAAATCAGGAAATCTCTCCCATTCACCATCTCCTCCAAAAAAATGAAATATTTGGGCATTAACCTTACAAAGGATATTAAGGACCTCTATGAAGAAAACTATGCAAAACTAAAAAAAGAAATTATAGAAGACCTGAGTAGATGGAAAAACATTCCATGCTCATGGTTAGTCAGAATCAATATAATAAAAATGGCCATTCTACCCAAAGGCCTATACAGATTTAATGCAATGCCCATGAAGATACCAATGGCATTCTTCACAGATATAGAAAAAAAACAATTCTCAAGTTCATATGTAGTAATAGGAGACCCAGATTTAGCCAAAACATTACTCTATAGAAAGGAAGAAGTAGGGGGTATCTCAATCCCTGACCTGAAATTACATTGCAGAGCGGTAGTAGCAAAAAAAGCATGGTATTGATATCAAAACAGAACCGAAGACCAATGGAACAGAATAGAAGACCCTGAGACAAACCCCCATATCTTTAACTATTTGATATTTGATAAAGGGGGCAAAAGCATAGTGTGGAAGAAAGATAGCCTTTTCAACAAATGGTGTTGGACAAATTGGACAGCCATTTGTAGACAACTGAAGCTGGATCCTTATCTTTTGCCCTGCACAAAAATTAAATCAAAATGGGTCAAAGATCTGGATATTAAGCCAATAACTTTAAACTTACTAGAAAAATAAGTAGGGTCAACACCACAGGACATGGGAGTCGGTGGTGCTTTCCTTAAAAAAACTCCCATGGCTCAAGCAGTAAAGTCAAGAATAAATGAATGGGATGCAATTAAACTAAAAAGCTTTTGTACAGATAAAGATCTAATCAACAACATCAAGAGAGAACCTACAGAATGGGAGAAAACCTTTGCCTGCTACACCTCGGACAGAGGGCTAATATCCAGAATATATAAAGAACTAAAGAAACTAAACACCAAAATCACAAATAATCCAATCAATAAATGGGCTACCGATCTTAAAAGAAACTTCTCACCAGTGGAATTCCAGAAAGCCCATAAATATGTGAGAAAATGCTCTACATCATTAGCTATAAGGGAAATGCAAATCAAAACTTCAATGAGATACCACCTCACTCCTGTTAGAGTGGCAAAAATGAAAAATTTGAACAACAGCAGTTGCTGGAGGGGCTGTGGGAAAATAGGAACACTGTTACATTGCTGGTGGGACTGCAAACTGATTCAGCCACTCTGGAAAGCAGTGTGGAGAATCCTCAAAAAATTAAGGATGGAACCACCTTATGACCCAGCTATCCCACTCCTGGGAATTTACCCAAAAGAGTTAGAATCAGCATATTATAGTGATGTGGCTTCCTCAATGTTTATAACAGCTCAATTTACTATAGCTAGATTATGGAACCAACCCAGATGCCCCTCACTGGATGAGTGGATACAAAACTTTGGTACATATATACAATGGAATACTACGCGGCCATTAGAGAAGATGATATTATGGCTTTTGAAATCAAATGGATGGAGATGGAAAGAATTATGCTCAGTGAAGTATCCCAATCTCAGAGACTCAAGGGCTGAATGGTTTCTCTCATCTGTGGAAGCTAGAATAAATTGGGAAGCAGTATGTTAGACAGCTAAACTAATAATAACTTCAAATTGTATGATTTCAACACAACAGGGAGATGACTCCCTAGGATACTTGGAGTCGTATGGTGGGGGTCAGGGTGGGGGGAGGGCTTAGGAAGAACACCTAGGAGATTGGAGGGTGGGAATATGGGGAAATCATCTGAGAAGGAGATCTCTGACCTCCATGAGATATCCATTTAACTCAGGGTTCTTCTGGGGGAAACAACAACATGGGGAAACCCAAGCTGGGCATCCATGATATGGCATTAGCTCTGGATAACTTAAGTATATATACATTGGTTCTTCAATGTTTGATAACGTTTCCCCCCCAATTGTAACTCTATATCCATCGAATAAAAAGAAAAAAGATGAGGGTGCAGAGATCAGATAGCACATCAGGAGCACTGGGTGCTCTATAGTAAGTAGAAGTGGGATCTGGGTCTTTTTCAATCCATGGATTTTTTCCATCCTCTCTGACTTGCTCTGATTAAGTGGTTTCCATTAATGCTACATCAGTCTGTGTTTGGTCATCGGTCAGAAGGAAGGAACCACCATAGTGATTTGTATAACAATAACTGATTATTTGCTTAAAGTTATACTGCAAGGCACATTCTAGTTTGGTTGTTTCTCATAAATTTGTCAAGATGATATGATAGCATTCTTTGAAAAAAAAAAAGATATTTTATGTGTATTTAATTTTGGTTTTTTTTCCCAAATAATTTTTCTTCAATATTTTCAAAAGAATGTAGAGGGGTAGCCTTTACATTTGAGTACTTGGGAAGCAGTTCTATTTTAAAATTAAATTAATATCTTTAATTTCTGGTTTCCAAATGCATTTTCCCTCAAAAGAAATTACTACTACTACTACTACTACTACTACTACTACTACTATTACTACTACTGTTACTACTACTACTATTACTATTAATATTAGTACTATTTTGGTATTAGGGATTGACCCCAGGAGGGCTTTGCCAATTAGTTACATCCCCAGTGCTTTTTATTTTTTAATTTTGAGATTAAATTTAGAGTTGCTTAGCTGAGGCTGTGTGGGACCGCCCACTGTGGGAACCGTGGGCGGTCCCACAAGGCTGACCTCCAATTTGTGATCGTCTTGCTTCAGCTTCCTAAATTGCTGAGATTACAGGTGTGTGCCACTGTGTCCAGCATAAAGAACATATTCTTAACATTGTTTGATTATGAAAACCTAGTGAAACCCTTAAATTCTCATTCCATATTGTTGCATTGACTTGCTTCCTTTCAATAGTATGTTTATTTTCCCAGTCCTAGTTTTTAAATAATGGTTAATATACATTTATAGTTAAGATTGGGATTACAGATATTTTATATAAAGTGCATGTTTTTTAGTTTTCTAGTGATAAACCTCAGAGTCTGTTTTGTTCTTTTTGATGAGGACTACTACTTAAATCAAATGCAGTAATGCATGACTTTTTTTTTAAGAGTGAGGAACAGTGAGAGAGAGAGAGAATCAATTTTATTTAGTTTTTTATGTGGCTTTCGTTGCTCCGAGACTTCATTGTGTATGTGGTGCTGCAGTTTGAACCTGTGCACTTGTGCAAGCTAGGCAAGTACCTCTACAGCTGACTGCTCCAGCTCCATGCATGACTTTTTTTTTGTATCTTCTGTCCCTTTGTTTCTTTTTTTCTTTCTTTTTTTTTTAGAAGTATATAGAGATACAGTTGAGGGGGAAACATCAAAACAATAGCAATCAATGTATATATACTTTGTTATCCAGGGGTAATGCCATGACATTTTTTAAAAGTAAGTTTTTTTTTTTTCAAAATTCTGATGTTTCCTAAATAAGTGTGTCATTCACTGCTGCTGTCATCATTATCATCTTCTTTTGCAAATTTTTATTTTGAGATCATTGTAGAGTTATAAGCAGTTGTAAGAAATAATGTAGGGATTCCTTTACCTAGTTTCCTCTACTGGTAACAGCTCTCATATCTACAGTATGGTTGTCAAAACCAGGAAATTGACATGAATACAATTTGCACATCTTGTTCTGGTTTCACCGGTTTTATGTTCGTGTGTGTGTGCGTGAGTGAACATTCCTTGGTCACAACCGTTCCTGCTCTACTTTTCTAATTCTGAAAATACATTGGTCTATTTATTCTCCTTCTCTACAGTATTTTCATTTCATGACTATTGTATACATAAATCTTACTATTTCCTTCATACGAATGTGTCTGAAAATAGAACAGCTGCATGAAAAAGGGAAAAATATTTAAAATATTTACTTCTACATTATTAGGTGTTTTACGATTCTCTTTCATAGAAAGGTAAAGTTATCACTTTAATGTTCAGTAGATATGTTATATTCCTTGGTATAAACTATAGTTTTCATATACTGAAATGCTGAATTATTAACTATGGTTGACTCACTAAAAAATGCTTGTAATTTAGGCTTTGACCTAAATATCATCTTCTCAGAGACATTTTTTAATTGATCAAACTCAAGTAATCATCAAGTTACTCCTGATATCATTGTCCTTGTATTTTCATCACAGTACATTTTCTTGTTCATTTATTTGCCCATCTCTCCTTCACCCTTGTAAAATATAAATTCTATGAGAATAGAGACCTTATTTGAGTGTTCACTTTGTATTTCTGGTGCCTGGAGTGCTACCTATACATAAACTGTTACTATTGAATGAAATCCATGATATAGACTAGGAAAGCATCTGAAAACATCTTCTAAGGTTATTTTTAAAATATTTTGAAGATAAATTTCCATTTTTTATGGTGCCCTGACTATGCCTGAGTTTTGGTGTGCAGTATCAAAATGATGTTTAGAATCATTTTATTAGAACTTTGTCAACTTATTTGAAATGTTAAATCCCAGGGAGGTGGAGCAATTTTTAATGATTTATAAAGGGTTGTTTAAGTCATCCAACAGTCTTTTTTCTTTCTTTTTTATTTAAAGAGAGAGGGACAGTGAGAAAGAGAGAGAGCATCAATTTTTTATTTAGTTTTTCATGCGACTGTCATTGCTCCTACACTTCATTGTGTACACAGGGCTGGGATTCAGAACCGGGTACTTGCGCACACCACCGAGCTACTACTTCAACCCTCATCCAGCAGTCTTTTGTGAATTGATAAAACTGTAATATCCGTCAGTTACTTCATTTTACAAGATACTGTTAGGAGTTTGGTCTGGTAGCGGATTTCCTGGTTTTGAAGTTTGTCTCTATCATTTTCTTTAGTTGTGTGACCTTGTACGAATTACCTAACTTCTCTGTGTCTTGATTTCATCATTTTTTAAAGTGGAGATAATAATAGAGCCTGTTTTATAGCGTTGTTATAAGAATTAAGTGAGGAATTACCCAAAAGTCTTGATACCAGTCACTGGCACATAAAAGACATTTAGTGATGGTAGCTATTATTATTCAGTATTAGAAAGGTAATATCTGGTAAATTTATATACCACAGCACTTGAAATAACATTTGCAGCATATATATAGCCAGAAAGATATTAATGCATCATGAAAATTTTATCTATAATCTGAAAATGCATGTTAGGCTTGTTTATTTCCTCATATTAAATCAGATGGTTTCCTGAACATCAAATAGTTTTGAAAGTGCTAAAAGAAAATGAAATCTTAAAGGCCAAGGAACACAATCTATTGCTTATTGGTTGCAATTCTTGTTTTAAATGAGAGAGGTTATCTCAGGCTATAGGCTGGTCTTTTGTTGTCCATGCAAATTATGATCACTTACATGAACTTAATTTCCCAGGCATCAGTTAAATGCTGATAGTGAGAGGCAGTCATGAGGATTAGGAGATGACTGTCATTTGTTTTTAACTACCCCTCAATCTTCCGTGTAGAGGTCTCTCTCTGTTTCCCCCATTTAAAAATTTTTAAAATTTTTTTAGAGAGAGAGAGAAAGGGGGACAGTGAGAGAGACAGAATCAAGAGGTTTTCAACACATGTGGGTTTTGTTGCGCTGACACTTCATTGTGTACGTGGTGCTGGGATAAGAGCCTGCATTCTCGCACATTCCAGGCAAGCACCATAACCGCTGAGCTACGGCTCCAGCCCCATTTCCCCCACTTCTGATGTCTGGTTTCTGGTTACTGTCCTCTGGCATACCAGCCCACAGGCATTTCCCACACCATCTGTGAAAATCGGTTTTTTCTGATTGGCTAATTAGATTGAGTGAGTCACCTCATATCTCTCTCCCTGCATTGTTGGTGGGGAATCTAGCCTCTAGAACACAGTCCAAGCGTCTTTAAAGTGTGTAAAGTACTCTGTAGTACTTAGTCTCTACCCCCTCCCCAGCCTTCATCTATTGAGAGGATAATGTGGTTTTTTCTAATTTATTGTGTGACTAAGGAGAATTATATTGGTTGATTTTCAAATGTTAAGCCAACCATGCATTCTTAGGATGAACCCAACCTGGTCATGATATATTAATATGTTATCTGTAAGATAAAATTTGCCATTTTAATATTGCAACCTTGATTCAATGGCATAATTATATTCAGTTTTGTGCAGCAATCACTACTATTTTTCCCAAAATTCCAACACCTTAAACAGAAACTCTGCTGGTAACTCCCCATCTCTCCTAACCCTCCAACCCCTAGTAACTTCTAATCTACTTTCTGCCTCATGAATTTGCCTATTCCACATATTTCTCATATTTGTCCTTTTGTGTTTGACTTTTTTCATTCATGTTTTCAAGGTTTATTCATTTTTGTCTCAGAGCTGAATTCCTTTTTGTAACTGGATAATATTGCAGCATGTATGTATCACATTTTATTTATTTGGTCACACTTGAGTGGTTTCCGTCTTTTGGGTATTGTGGATGATACTGCAGTGAATGTTGGTATTAAGAATCTGTTTGAGTCCCTGCTTTTAATTCCTTTATGTATCTTCTGAGGATAGGAATTGCTGGTCCTGTGGTCACTTTATGTTTAGCTTTCTGAGGAACTGCCAAACTGTTTTCCACGGGAGGGATATCATTTTACATTCCTACCAACGATGGAGCGTTCCAGTTTCTACACAGTTTACCAATATTTGTCATTTTAATTTTCTTTTAAAAGTTAAAGCCATTTAGTTATCCTTTATTTTTTATTTTATTTTTAAAGAGAGGAACAGTGAGGGAGAGAAAGAATCAATTTTATTAATTTTTCATGTGGCTTTCATTGCTCTAACACTTTGTTGGGTACATGGTGCTGAAGTTTGAACTCATGTTCTTGAGCATGCCAGGCAAGTGCTGTAACCGCCGAGCCACTGCTTCAGCTCCTAATTAACCTTTTATGATTAGAGGATTTAATTTACTAAAACTTTGTTAAGAATTTGCAACTAGGGGAAAAAATGAATTTGCAGCTAGGCTCTTGAGGTTCTTGCAGTGTCTTTGTCTGGTTTGGGTAACATGAAAATGTGTTAAGGAATGTTTCTTTTTATTTTCTGAAAGATTTTATGTAAAATTGGTATTATTTCTACTTTAAATATTTGGTAGAATTCACCAACAAAGCTATATGGGCCTGGAGTTTTCTTTCTCAAAAAACTTTAACTACAAATCTAAAGTTGCAAGGAAATGTTCAGGAGGTCCTGTGTGCTCATCAGCCCTTCTCCCCCAGCCCAGTACTAAGATCTTATATGACTGTAGCACAGTATTGGTATTAGGAAATGGACATTGGTTCAAACCAGAGTTCATTTAGACTTTTCCATTATACATTCACTTGTGTGTGTGTGTACGTCTGGTTCTGCACAGTTTTATCATGTGTAGCTTTATGTGACCACCACCACAGTCAAGACACAAACGGCACCATCACCACAAGGCTCCCTCGTATTACTCCTTTGTGGTCCCACCTGCCTCCCTCTATCTATAACCCCTGGCAATTGCTGATCTGTTTTCCATCTCTATAACATAAAAATGGAATCATACAGTACATATTCCTATAAGATCAACTATTGCTTTTAGTCAGCATAATTCCCTTGAATTTCAACAAAGTTTGCTGCGTTATATCAATAGTTTTTCCTCTTTATTGCTGTAGAATATTCTGTGGTACGGATATACCACCGTTTAATTTATTCAGCTGCGCAAGGGCACTTGGACGGTTTCCAGTTTTTGACTCTAAAAAAGCTGCCATGACCATTTGTGTACAAGTTTTTTTGTGAACATAAGTTATTGTTTCTTTAGAATAAATGCCTAAGAGTACAATTCCTGGATCATATAAGTCCATTTTTAGTTTTAAAAGAAATTGCCACGCTCTTTTTTTTTGTACATGGCTAGCAACAACGTATGAGTGATCTGGTTTCTCATATTGTCACTACCATTTTGTATTGTCACTTTTTAAACTTTTTTTTTTAAAGAGCGAGGGACAGAGAAAGAGAGAGAGAGAGAGAAGGAGAGAGAGAGAGAGAGAAAGAGAGAGAGAGAGAGAATCAATTTTATTTGATTTTTCATGTGGCTTTCATTGCTCCAAGACTTCATTGTGTACGTGGTGCTGGGGTTTGAACCCACATGCTTGTGTATGCCAGGCAAGCGCCGTAATCACTGAGCCACTGCTCCAGCCCCAGTACTCTCACTTTTTAAAGCTATCATGATTGGTTATATCTCATTGTGGTATTAATTCATGTTTCCCTGCTGGCTAGTAGTGTTGGTCGTCTGCTCCTGAGCCTATTGCCATTATGCGTCGTCTTCTGTGAAAGGTCTGCTCATACTTGTTACCCATTTTCTAACTGGAATGTTTAAATGTTAGTTTTGAGATTTCTTTATATATTTATGTACTCTAGATATGTGATATATGGAAATTTTCTTCCAGTCTGTCATTTGTTTAATCCTAAACAGGGTCTTTTATAGGAAAGTTTTAAAATTCTGATGAAGTCTTTTTCCTCTATTTTGTTTTGAATGAGTTTGGAGTTTGTTGAACTTCTTGGATCTTCTTGGATGTAGGTTTGTAGTTTTATCAAATTTAGGAAAATTTTTTTAAGAGAGAAGGATAGTGACAGAGAAAGAGAGGGAGAGAGAATCAATTTTTATTGAGACTTTCACATGGCTTTCACAGCTCTGACACTTAGTTGTGTATGTGGGTGCTGGGGTTTGAACCCGAGTACTTGTGCATGCCGGGCAAGTGTCGTAACTGCTGAGCCTCCGCTCCAGCCCCAAATTTAGAAAAAACTTTAGCTATGATTTCTTTTTTCTCTTTTTTAAAAGTGAGAGAGAGAGAGAGAGAGAATGAATCAATTTTATTTAGTTTTTCATCTGGTTTTCATTGCTTTGACACTTAGATGTATACATGGTGCTGGGGTTCAAACCCAGGTCCTTATGTACGCCAGGCAAGTGCTGACCACTGAGTCACCCCTGCAGCCCTAGCTATGATTACTTGAAATGTTTTTCTTTTGTCTGTTCTCTCTGCGTAGTCCTCCATTTAGGGTGTGTTTGGGTATTTGATGTCCCACAGTTCCTAGGGCTCCTTCATTTTTCCCTTGGCGTTTGTGTTTCGTTTTGGACAGTTCCTATTGCTGTGACTCCACTGATCATTCATTTGAAAATATATAATCTACTGTTATTCCCACCATTTGTGTTTTTCTTCTTTCTTTCTTTTGAAAGAGAGACGGACAGTGAGAGAGAAAAAAAAAAAACCAGAGAGAATCAATTTTTATTGAATTTTTTTCACATGGCTTTCACAGCTCTGACACTTAGTTGTGTATGTGGGTGCTGGGGTTTGAACCCATGTATCTGCGCATATCAGGCAAGCACCATAACCACTGAGCCACCACTCCAGCCACACCATTTGTGTTTTTCATTTAAGATATTATACTTTTCACCTGTTCCACTTGGGTCATTTAAAACTATCTCTCATACCCTGCTGCAGTGGTGCATACCTGTAATCCCAGCAACTGAGGAGGCTGAGGCAGGAGGATCATGAGTTCAAAGGCAGCCTCAGCAACTTAGTGAAGCCCTAAGCAACTTAGTGAATTCCTGTCTTAAAAAAAAATCATAAAAGGGACTGGGGATGTGACTCAGTGGTTAAGTGCCCTTGGGTTCAATCCTCAGTACCAAATAAATAAATAAGTAAAATGAAAATATTTCTCATTTTTTATTGATCATGTTCATGTGTTTCTTTACCCTCTTAGATGTATAGTTATTGTTAGTTATATCACCTCTGCCATTTCTGGGCCATATTTTCCTGAATCTTTGCATACCTACTAACATTTAAAAACTTTTTAATTTTTATTCTTTTGGGTACTGGGAATTGAAGCCAGGGGTGCTCTATCACTAAGCTACATTCATAGTCCTTTTTTGTTTTGTATTTCGAGTCAAGGTGTTGCTAAGATAGATGCCAAGTTTGGTCTCAAACTTGGAATTCTGCTGTATCAACCTCCTGGGTCTCTGGGATTATAGGTATGCTCAGTGCTTACTGTTCTTTAATTTATTGTCTAACTTTGAGAGTTTCATGTTGATTTTTTTGATGGATTTAGTTAACTTCCTTTACAGTGTTGAATTTGTTTTGGAATGCAGTTAAGTTGGTTGGAATCAAGAGAAGCCTTCTGAGACTTGCTTTAAGCTTAGTTAGGGCGAGCCTGGAACAGTCTTCAGGGCTAATTTAGCTGTTAGTAGGGTGAAACTCTTCTGAAGACTTTGCTTGCTGCCTTATGTGTTATAAGGTTCCTCTCTGACTCGTGGAAACCATCACAATTCCCAGTCTTTTATGAGTTCTAGGAGTTGTTCTGTATTTTTCTAGGAAGACTATTCCCCAAGCTCAAGACTCAGATCTCAGATACACATACTGGGTGTATATATATATATATATATATATATATATATATATATATATATTTTTTTTTTTTTTTTAGTTTTTAAAAGCTAATATTTATTATTGTGGTAAAATGCATTCAACAGAAATTTTGTCATTTTATCCATTTTAAGCGTATAATTAAGTGACATTAATTACATTCACAATTTTGTGTAGCTATCTCCACTATCTATTTCTAAACCTTTTTCTGAAACCATTAAATAACTACCTAATCCATTCTACCCCTGCCCTTGCCCCTCTGCAACTGCTAATCTACTGTCTGGCTCTGTGGATTTGCCTATTATAGATGTTTCATAGAGAGGAAACCATACAATATTTGTCCTTTTCTATCTAGCTTATTTCACTTAGCATAAGTTTTCAAGGCTTTTCCACCTTGGGTAGTTTTGGTCTCATAGATGTGCACATTAGCTCTTAGTCAGAGACTCCCATGGACCTTTCTGCTGGTCTCTGGAGCTCTTTCTGTGCAGCTATTTCCCTCAACGAGCTAGGCTGTGGTCTTTGGTAGGTGGTCCTCCTCCCTGCGCTGTCTTCTGGGAACTGCTTCTAGATAATAAGCTGTAAAATCATAGAACTCACAACGTTTGTTTTCTCCTCCTTGTGAGATTTTGTGTTGCCTAAGTGATGTCTGAGAACCATTGTATCACATATCATAGTATTATAGCAATTTAAAGCAGAAGGATAAATGTGACCCTTATTATTCCATTTTTGTCCCAGAAGCAGAAATTGCCTGTATGTGTGTGGGTGTGCACATGTTTTTTTGTTTTCTTGAGGCAGGGTTTTTCTAAGTTGCTTAGGGCCTTGCCAAGTTTCTGAGGCTGGCTTTGAACCTGCAATCCTCTTGCCTCATCCTCCCCAGCCACTGGGATTACAGGCATGCACCACTGCGCCTGGCACACATATGTAATTTTAACCATTTATTGTTTATAATTAACATTTAATAAGCTATATATAAGCTTAAATATACAATATACAATTTGATGAATTTGATATACATGCACATCTGTGAAGCCATCACCATAATCAAGATGATGAACACATTTATCACTCCCAAAAGATCCCTTGTGCCCCTTTTGCTACCTACCTTCTACTTCTTCTTTCTCCCATCTTCATTCTCAAGCAACTCTTAATTTTTTTCCATAGGAGCACTATTTATTCCAAAACAACAGAATGAATAAAAAAGCATTCTGATATGTTCACAAAGTAGAATAATATACTGTAAGGAAAATGAATGACAATGACAGCCAATGAGTCTCACAGGCTAGACACGAAAATGTTATACTGCACCATTCCGATTACATAGAGCTTAAAAGTAGGCAGAGTGAATCTATGATGTTCCAATTTATGATGGTGTTTATGCTCTGGGCCCAGGATGTTCTATGATAAGTGGAAGGAATGCAAGGGGGACTTCTGGTTGCTGGTAATGTTATTTGTTGACAAGTTGTCCAGTTTGTGAAAATCCATTGCTGTATCACTATTTGTCACTATAGTTTATTTCCACTTTTTAGATTTTATATAAATGGAGTCACATAGTACTGCATGTACTTGTGTGCATCCATAGTTCACTCCTTTTTAGTGCTGGAGAGTGCTTCATGTACCACAGTCTATCTGTTCACTTGTTGATTAACATTTGAATTGTTCCCAGTTTTTGACAATTACAGAGCAGCTATGAACATATTTCTATAAGGCTTTTTGTGGGTAAATGTTTTCTTTTTCCTTTTTTTTTTTTTTGCTAAATACCAAGAATTGGAATTACTTATTCATAGGATAATTGTATGTTTAACTTTATGAAAAACTGGAAAACTGTTTTCCAAAGTGTTCAAATCATTTTTAGACTCTGATCTTCAATACATGAGGTTTCTTGCTCTTCAGCCTCCTTGGTACTTGGTTTTGTTAGTCTTTTTAATTTTAATCTTTCTGGAGGATACGTAGGAATATCTCACTGTGCTTTAAGCTTACATTTATGGAATGACTAATAATTTTATGAAAGTTTTGACGTGCTTGTGGGGCATTCATATAGTCTTTCCAAAATTTCTGTTCTTTTGCCTATTCTTTGAAAGGGGAAGTTTTTATTATTGATTTATACTTCTTTCTAATTCTGGATACAAGTTCTTTGTAGATGTATGTATTACGAATATTTTCTCTCAGTATAAGTCTTGCTTATTTCATTTTCTTAATTGTGTCTTTTGAGGAGCAAAAATTTGAATTTTTCTCTATTTTTATTTATTTATTTATATTAGTTCAACGTAGTATTACATATTGAAGGAATTCATTGCTACACATTCATACATGCCAAATAATGGTCAGGTAGGCATATAAATCTAGAAATTTCAAAAATTGATATATATGCATGTGGTCATTTGTATCTGTAACATAGGGAATTACAGAAAAGTTTTTAATTTTGATGAAGTTTTATTTCTCAATTTTTCTTCTGTGACTAATGCTTTCTAAGAAATCTTTAACTTTTCTGACAGTCATGAAAATATTCTGTTCTAGAAGTTTTTTAGTTTTAGCTTTTATATTTGTGTTCATGATGTGCTTTAGGTTAGCATAGAGGTAGAAGCTGGAGTTCAGTGTCTTCTTCCTTGTGCATATGTAGTAGCTTCACACCATTAGTTGAAAGGTCTGTTCTTGCCTTGTTTTTGAATTGGTTTGCCACCCTTCAAAGATCAGCAGACCTCTGTTCTATTGTATTGATTTGTCTGCTCTTATGCCATTCCCAAATACCTGGATCACTGTAGCTTTATGGTGAATTTTAGAAGAAGTAGTGAGTCTTCCAACTTTTTTCTTTTTCAAGATTATTTTGGTGTTTTTGGAACTTCTGTCATTACCA
This sequence comes from Aplodontia rufa, assembly GCA_004027875.1. NCBI lineage: Eukaryota > Metazoa > Chordata > Mammalia > Rodentia > Aplodontiidae > Aplodontia > Aplodontia rufa. The sequence goes on from PVKS010041126.1 coordinate 14,369, forward strand.
ATACATTCTAAAATTAGTTTTACAATTTCTATAAAATGTACAGCAAGTTGAGAATCACAGAATTTCATACTTTGTGATGTTTCTTAAAAGTCATCTTGGACCAATAAAAAAATAAAATATATTTTCATACCTACAAACAAAGTCATCTTGGGGGCTGCTTGGGAGTACTGGGCTTTATTTCATTTTATGTGAAGTCTTGTAACTGCATTTTGTACTTTTCTTTAGAACTTTGCCTGGGAACAGTTTCCTTATTTACCTGCATGTCTTTGGTAGAGCTGAATTGTTACTGTTTGATTCTTAAGAGCAAGGGCTGATGTAGCACATCATTGATGAGGAGATCTGTCTGCAGAGGATGTGTGACAATGTTTTTTCCTCTTATTATCAAAACTGACCTTATTCTGCTGCTGCATTATATTTCCTAGACAGGAATTATAGAAATATTCAGGGATATAGTTTTATGGCACTGTACTTAATGAAGTATCCAAAACTACAATAAGTAGATTTATTGCTTTTATATTTCCAAATAAAGATGAGTTTTCCAAAAACATCACTCTAGTTTTTGCTGTTATCTTAGAATAGCATGTTTACTAGTGCTGTATTTGTTAGTGACTTTTAATGGCGGAGAGAATTATACTCTAGTCTATATGTTTTCTGGCATTGTTTTAATCATACTGTCGTTTCCATTTTCATAATAATTTTTGAGTTGTGGTTTTATAAATATGTTTTCCACAGTCCCGTTACATAAATATCTCCTTTTAATGCTCTTGTATTAAATATATGTAAATGTTATGAATAAAAATTTTAGAGGAACTTTTATGTCATTTTAATGGACTCATGTATATATTGAATGACTAAATTGCAACTTTTAATTTGAATTTGGTGTATTCCCAAGAATAAAAAATTCAAAATACTGAAATGATGTAGGGCACCTCAGGAAAATGATGGAAGGAACTAAGAACTCTGTTCACTTTATTTGATTAGTCATATTGTTTTATGATAAAGCAGGTCATTTTATTCTAGATGAAAATTATTTTGTGCTGAAGAAGTACCATGGAATTATGGATCATTTTTCATTTTTTATGCACATTTTTATCAGCTAAAAATAATTGCTGATTGACTTTCCATAGAAAAAGAGGTGGAGATTGTAAGTAAACTTTGTAGAGGCCATTTTCGGTCATCACTTAGATATATTACTTTAGAAGCAGTGGAGTAGTATAAAGAAGTTTAGAATCCTATAGCATAAGCTCAATAAAAATAACTATAGAAAAGTTCTACCTTGTATGATTCAGATGATCTGAGCCTGATGTGGTGTGGTGGTGCTAATTGTATGTGCTGTAAGCATGAAGCAGCAAAGCAGTTCACAGCCTGAAAAGAGCCGTACGGGCTGGTAGTGTGAGTTTGTTTTTGGTTTAGAAGGTAGTATCTGGGTTGGTTCCATAATCTAGCTATAGTAAATTGAGCTGCTATAAACATTGATGAAGCCACATCGCTATAATACGCTGATTCTATGTCTTTTGGGAAAATTCCCAGGAGTGGGATAGCTGGGTCATAAGGTGGTTCCATCTTTGATTTGACGAGTGGATACAAAAGCTTTGGTACATATATACTATGGAATACTACTCGGCCATTAGAGAGGACAATATTATGGCTTTTGAAATCAAATGGATGGAGATGGATAGAATTATGCTTAGTGAAGTCTCCCAAGCTCAGAGACTCAAGGGCCGAATGGTTTCTCTCATCTGTTGATGCTAGAATTTATGGGGAAGCAGTAGGGCAGACGGCTGACCTAACAAAACCTCAAATTGAATGACTTTCAGAGTAATAGGGGGATGGCTCTC
>PVKS010041127.1:0-16190 GCA_004027875.1 Aplodontia rufa
TTGAACCCAGGGGGACTCTACCACTGGGCCATATCCCCAGCCCCTTTTTAATTTTGGAACAGTGTCTCACTAAATTGTGGAGGCTGGCCTCAAATTTGCAGTCCTCCTACCTCAGACTCCAGAGTAGCTGGGATCACAGGCTCACCCCAGCTGTTCTTGGGTGGATTACTTGAGATAAGCAAAAAGTGTTTTGTAAATAGGAAAATTAAAATTCTATTTTTTGATTGCCCTTCAGATAAACTAATGGGATTAAGGTATAGGTAAAGGATCTTCCAAACAAATGTAGATTTTTATCAGGGGGAGGTGCAGCCCTTCCCAGCAAGAGTTCTGCTGCTCTAGGTCTGGGTGTGAGATAGAAGCCTTCAGGGGCAAAGAAGTGGCCCTCCAGCCTCCTTGGCTGGGCTTTTATAAACTTACCCTGACCCAGCCTGCAGTTCCAGATGGCAGAGGCAGAAGCAGGTTCCAGCTCACCCTGCTTGGGGGACATTTTGGCATCTTGGGGGCTGTCTTTTCCACTCCTGCCTCCCTTCCTCCTCTGCTGTCTTCTCCCCAGGTTGCTCCTTCCCACCTGCCATCCTTAGCCAGCAGTTTCCAGTGTGTATTCCAGTACATATCGGATTTCTAAGTCCCACAGTGGATGTGAGTGAATCATCCGAGGGCTGCACTGTGACACTGGGTATCTTTTGTTGTTTTGGTGGTGCTGGGGACTCAGCCCAGGGGCGCTCTCTGCTGAGCTGCATCCAGCCAGAGTCGCTGGGATCACAGGTTTGCCCTTCTGTGCTGCTGAGAGAGGTGTGTCTTCCTCAAGGCCTCAGCTTTGCAGGCCAGGAGTGCATGCGCGCTGTGGAGCAGCTCAGTAAGTGCAGAGTGCAGAGTGGGGAGCAGGGGTCTGGCTCAGCCCCCGTCCACCTGTGTTCGGACCCCAGGTGAGTTCTCTGACGGGTTGGAGACTCCTCTGCTGCTGTCCTATGTGAAACAGGGCTAACAGCAGCCCTAGGGCTTTTATTTTTTTTTAGACTCAATTTTATTTAGTTTTTCCTGTGGCTTTTGTTGCTCCCACACTTCCTTGTGTACGTGGTGCTGGGGTTTGGATCCGCCTCCTTGTGCATGCCAGGCAAGCGCCATAACCCCTGAGCCAGGGCTTTTTTGTTGTTGTTGTTGTTAGGTTTCTAGTGAATATAAACACCTAAAGAGCTTTGCACCATTGTGAGGATTAAATTAGTTAATGCACATAAAGCACTGAGAGTTGGTCCTGGCTTGGGCAGCTGCTCTCAGTGGTTGCTGTTGTTCTTGCAGCCATTGGCGATGATCCTTGGGCCAACCAGAAGGTAGATGTCCCTCCTCTGAGCACCCAGAGTGTGCACAGCCACGCACCTGGCCGCTTCCAGCCCATGGAGGTCTTTGAGGAAAAAGAAATACATTTCATATAACAATCTGAATATCATGCCTCTTTTGAAACGCTCTCTCTGGTGGCCCTGTGCACCTGTAGGTGACAATCACTCATCTCTCTTGTTAACACGTGTGGGCCTTTCCTGCCAGCCTCAATGGGGGATGTCACTTGCCCATTCCCTTAGGCATTACGTGTGAACCCTGGTGGAAGTACCCCAGGAACGGGGGAGAGGGTGTGAACTGCATGGTCTGAGAAGAGTAAGGAGGACTTCTAGGAGCAGGTGATATTTTATCAGGTCCTTTAAAAATACATATTATGAGCTGGGCACAGTGGTGCACACCTGTAATCCCAACAGCTCGGGAGGCTGAGGCAGGAGGATTCCAAGTTCAAAGCCAGCCTCAGCCACTTTGAGAGGCCCTGAGCAACTTAGTGAGACCCTGTCTCAAAAAAGAAAAGGCCGAGGATGTGGTTCAGTGGTTAAGTACCCCTGGGTTCAATCCTCAGGACAAAAAAAAAATTTTTTTTTTTTTAAAATGAGATAGCCTACATACTCAATAGTATCGAATGTAGACCATAATTTTATTTTATTTTATTTTATTTTATTTTTTTCAGGGCTGAGGACCGAACTCAGGTAGACCATAATTTTAAAGAACAATAAGAAATGTGTACCCATTTATGTCCTATCCAGGTGGAGAAATTGCACATCACCAGGAACACACAGCCTTGTTCTAAGTGTGGTGCCCGGGCTGGCAGACTGGCCTCACCGGGGGCCTGTTGGAATTGCAGCATCTCCACCCCACCATCGGGTGCACACCTCAGACCTGGAGAAAGTCTGCCTTTGAGGTCTCAAGTGCAATTCACTTGTGCCTCTACCCTTCCCCATTCCGGAAAATTCTCTAACCAGCCCATAGTTCACTTTCCCCCTGTGTAGGCAGCTCTCCAACACACTGTTCAATTTCAATGGCCAGCACAAATCTGGCTGCGTAAAGAAGGGTGGAACGGCTGGGCGCGGTGGCGCACGCCTGTAATCCCAGCAGCTCCGGAGGCTGAGGCAGGAGGATCGCAATTTCAAGGCAACTTAGGTGCTAATGAACTTAAGCGCGACCCTGTCTCAAAAGAAAGAAGAAAAAAGATGGGCTTGGGATGTGGCTCAGTGGTTAAGCGCCTCTGGGCTCAATCCCTGGTATCAAAAAAAGGAAAAAGAGAAAAAGAAAGGTTGTGTTTGCCACAAGCTGAGTGCTGACTCAGATCCCTGGACAAGATCCATTCAGCTTCCTTGCAGGTAGACTCCCTGGGGACCTCAGGGAGGCCAGGCATGGTCCTGGGAAACTCCAGTTTGCAAACATCTAGAGGGCATCCCCATGGGCTTCTAGAGGGGCTGCCCTGTGTTTGCAGCTTGTCAGCTCAGGAGCAGGTCCAGCGGAAGACTGCCTGGGGGTGACAAGAGTGTTCCCACTGCACCTGGACCCCACTGGGGAGCAGGGACTTCATCAGCACAAGGCTGAGAGAAGGCCAGGTCAGGCTGGGGGTCGTAGTGGTGGTAACCTGGACTACCTCCACAGAGACCCCAGGATGGAGAGGCAGCTAGCTCAGGTGGGGCCACTGAGACTCAGCTTCCATGGTCTCCACCTCTCCTGCTCCTCCCTTCCCTGTGGAAACTTCCTCCCTTCCCATCCCTTCAAGCTTCAAGCGACACACGGGACAGAACTCAGGGCCTCAGAGGTGCTAGGCAGATGCTCTACCGAGTTACACTCCCAGCACACTTTATTTTTTTATTTTGAGACAGGGTTTTGCTAAATTGCCTGAACTGGCCTTGAACTTGTGATCCTCCTGCTTCAGCTTCTGAAATCACTGAGATTACAGATGTGCATCACTGTGCTAGGCTCTTTGTGGGAGGCTAAGGCAGGAGGATCACAAGTTCAAAGCCAGTCTTAGCACTTAGGGAGGCTCTCAGCAACTTGGCAAGACCCTGTTTCAAAAAATAAAAAGGGCTGGGGATGTGGCTTGGTGTTTAAGCCACTTCTGTTCAATCCTTGATGTCGTTTTTTTTGAGAGAGGAGGCTCCAACACTCTGGAGTGTACGTGGTGCTAGCGTTTGAACCTGTGATGTCACGCATGCCAGGGAAGCACTGTAACTGCTGAGCCACTGCTCCAGCCCCTGAGCCACTGCTTCAGCCCCTGGTAGAATTTTAAAGAGCAAAAAAATTTGGGGTTGTATTTAGCCTGCGTCTTCACCTCCACCCAGCATGCCGTGGCCAGGTCTTTGACAACAAGAGGGCTTGGCAGGACAGGGCCCTGAGGAAGCAGCACTCCTGGGGCAGAGGTGGCAGTGAGCGTGGGTGCCTTCTTTCCTGGGGCCGTGGTGACGAAGGACCACAGTTGGGCTGCTTAAAAACAACAGAGATGGGGCTGGAGCGGTGGCTCGGTGGTTTCGGCGCTTGCCTGGCAAGCACGAGGACCCGGGTTCAAACCCCAGCACCACGTACACAACTAAGTGTTGGAGCAACAAAGGTCATGTGAAAAACTAAATAAAGTGGTTTCTCCCTTAAAAAAAAAAAAAAAAGAGATCTATTCTCTGCTCTCCTAGAGCCTGGAACTAGTCTGGAACTCTGAAATCAAGGTGTTGGGAGGACCAGGCTCTCAGAGCTGGGTAAAAGCCGCCCTCGCCACTTCCTGGGTCATGGTGGTCATGGCTGTCCTTGGTGGACCTCGGCGAACCTCGGCCAGCGGCTGCATCACTCTGTCTCTGCCTCCGTCTGCCGTGGCCTCCATTCCTGTGTCTCTTATATTCTTTTTCTTCTTTTTTTCTTATGAGCGTTTTTTAAGAGAAAGGGACATTGAGAGAAAGAGAGAGAGAATCAATTTTATTTAGTTTTTCACATGGATTTTATTGTTCTGACACTTGGTTGTGTGCGTGGTGCTGGGGTTTGAACCTGTGTTCTTGCCCATGCCAGGCAAGCGCTCTAACCATTGAGCCACCGCTGCAGCCCCTCTTCTCATCTTCTTATGAGGACACTGTGGTCGGATTTAGGGCCCCTAATCCAGTCTGATCGTATCCTGACTGGTAACGTCTACAAAGATCCTATTTGAAACCAGGTCTAAGTGGGTTTGAATTTGGGGGTGACACACGTTTTCCCTGCAGATGGCGAGGCTGGATCTCAGGAGTGGTATGGAGAAGACAGCAGGAGGTGGCTGGAAAGCAGGGGCCCAGGCCGCCAACCCCCCCCAGGTTGGGACCTGGTTGCTGGCGCAGAGGATTTTGGACAAGCCAGAGATGCTGCAGATTCGCCTCCGAGCCGGCAGCTTGTGGCCCACACCAGGACTCGTGTCTTCACGTTTTTCTTGGTTGGTGATCAATATCCAAGTCTTCCAGGCCTGTGCCAGCCCCACTCCCACCCGGGGACAGTGACAGTCTGTCGAGAACTGTTGACTTCGCTACCCAGCCTCCCAGCCCTGCGCCCAGCAGCTCACCAACTTGACCTCACCTGGGTACACCCCTTCTCCTTGTTCTCAGGAGCACCTCAGCCAGGGCCACCTCCTACTCACTTCTGTATCCCTTGCACCTAGTAAGGGTGGGACCTGGAGTGGATGGCACCCAAGAGTAAGAGGTCTGAGGAGGTTAGACTCAGCCTTAAGGAATGAATCTGTGATTGTTTCCAAAGAGGCATTTTCTTCTTCTTCTTCTTTTTTGTACTCGGGATTGAACCCAGGGGTACTTAACTATGAGCCACATCCTCTTCCCCTTTTTATTCTTTGTTTGGAGACAAGGTCTTGCTGAGTTGCTTAGGGCCTCGCTCAGTTGCTGAGGCTGACTTTGAACTTGCGATCCTCCTGCCTCAGCCTCCCCAGCTGCTGGGATTATAGGTGTGCGTCACTGGGCCCAGCTCTTTTCTGTGTTTCTAGGAGAGCAATAATTTTTCCAGTTCGCAGATTCTTTACAATCCCTCTGTGAAGCCACAAAGTTAAACTTCCTTCTGAACATGCTGCTGTCTCCTAGCAGTCAAAAGAGTAGAGGTGCATCTGAAGAGCTGCAAAGCCGGTGTCCCAGGCCCCCGTCCCACCTGCCTCGCCTTCCTGCCAGAGGCCCCACGTTGCCGGCAGCCTGCAGAGGCCCTGCGTTTGCAGCTCCCCTCTCTGATGACAGGTCCCGTGTTTCCAAGACAAGGTAGGGTCATAAAATCAACTGTCTGCAGCCATTTAGGTCTAGGCATGGTTAATGCCAGAACTGGCTTCCAAATTGACAGTTAATGAGGGAAAATGACGAGGGGACGTGCTAACAGACGCAGGCTCGGGGCAATAAACAGGCCATTAAAGCCAGGTAGTAAACAGCTTGCCAAGGACCATTTATGAATTTATTTTTTGAAGGGGAAAAAAATTAACCAATAAGGCTCGTCTTCCTGAGTGACCAGGTCCAACCAACAGTAGGAAGAAGTGAGATTCCGGGGGAGGCAGAGAATATCCTCAGAGGGCCCTGGGGCTGGGATGTGTGGGCGGACTGCGACCTGGGCAGTGGGGCCATGGACTCTCCTGGACAGGACTTTGGTCCCCACTGCTTCTCCGGCCCCTGGAAGAGGTAAGCTAATTTCCCAGGTCCTCCTATGAAGACGGAGATAGACCCCATGCCTTGGTGGGACCTTGTGCTGAGTGTATTATTTATCTATCTATTTGGTACTAGGGATGGAACCCAGAGGTGCTTAATCACTGAGCCACATCCCCAGCCCTTTTTAATTTCTAGTTTGATACAGGGTCTGAGTTGCATGGAGCCTCGCTAAGTTTGCAGAGGCTAGCTTTGAACTTGTGATCTTGCCACCTCAGCCCCGCCCCAGTTCCTGGGATTATAGGCATGTGCCACTGTGCCCAGCTATACTGAGTTTAATTTCACCCCTCACCCCCCCCACCCCAAATTCGTGTCCTTCCTAGAAGCTCTGAATGTGTCTTTATTTAGAAAGCGTCTCTGCAGCTATAATAGGTGATGTGAGGAGATGCTGGGGTCGAGTGGTCCTTAATCCAACGTGACCAACACCATACAGAGACATGGGGAGGATGCATGGATGACAGAGACCGTCGTGGTGCAGGCCTAGGAGCCCCGGGGATGCTGCCACAGAAGCTAAGAAGAGGTGAGGAGGGTCCCCAGGGTCCTGCTGGCACCTCGATTGCAGAGCCATGGCCTTCAGCACACGCTGCTGCAGTTTTAGGTCATTGCGGGTGGGGTGGTTTGTGACAGCAGCCCCAGGAAGTGAACACAGGCTCCGCTCTGAATCCTCCACTGTGTGTGTCCTCAGATTAAGGGAATTTGTGGGGAGCAGGTATGGAGCGTTCACACAAACCAGGGGCTCTCAACCGGTGCCTCTGGGGACATGGGCAATAGCTGCGGGCATTTTTGGTTGTCACGGTAGGGGACATGGGACGGGGTAAGGGTTGCGATATGCCTGGCATCTCATGGGTGCAGGACAGTGAGGTCACCAAACATCCCATAATGCATAGAAGAGTATTATGGAACCAAAATCCCAGGACCAAAATATCGGTAGTGTGGACGTCGAGAGCCCCTGACATTTGTGAATTTTGACTCTGAACCCCGAACTGTGCTTTATAAAACCAACCCCAGAGCGGCCGCTGCAGCTTCCGGAGGCCCCAAAGCAGGCTGACCAGCTCAGCAGTGCGAAACGATTCAGTCTTTCCAAGGGCACCTTGCCATGAATGCAGTCTATGTGCATGACCAGGGGCAACTCATCCAGGTTTGCCGGGTTTATATCTGTGTCCTCCGGGTCAGCAGGTAGTGCTGGCCCTGTTCTGCTCGGGGACTCACATGTTAGGTGCAGTCAGTATAAAGACCCCGAGATTTAACAGCGGAAGACACTTGCAGTGTGCTCACCTCTCTGTCCTCTGAGGTTGACAGGTGAGTCTCTGGGTCCCTCGTCCTCACTAAGCTGCCCAGGCTGGCCTTCAGCTTGCGATCCTCCTGCCTCAGCCTCCCAGGTAACAGATGATAGGTGTGCGCCCCCATGCGGCCCCGTCTGCTATGTCATCCTCTGCACTCGGCCATTTTTTTCACTTGTTCATTCTCACACTGGTACAGATCTTCCCCAAGGACAGGGACCATCACGACTTCCTCTGCAGTCCTAGAGTTACCAAGGTGGAACTCTGACCCTGGAGGAGGGCTGGGGGTGTGGCTCAGTGGTAGAGTGCTTACTCGGCACATGTGAGGCCGTGGATTCCATCCCTAGCACTGCAAGAAAATACAAATAAGAGTGCAAGTTTGGGTCTGGAGCGGTGGTTCAGTGGTCAGAGCGCTTGTCTGGCATGCACGAGGACCCTGGTTCGAAGCCCAGCACCACATACACAAACTAAGTGTTGGAGAAACAAAAAGCAAATGAAAAATAAAATCGATTCCCTCTCGAAAAGAAGAAAGAAAGGGGGCTGGAGCGGTGGCTCAGTGGTTGCAGCGCTTGCCTGGCATGCGCGAGGATGCGGGTTCAAACCCCAGCACCACCTACACAATTGGAGCAATGAAGACCACAAGAAAAACTAAATAAAATTGACTGTTTTTTTTCCCTCTCTCTCTCTCTCATTGTCCCTCTCTCTTAAAAAAAAAAGAAAAAAGAAAAGAGGGAAAGAAAGAAAGACAGTTCTCCAGCTCCTCAGGTAGCTCTGCCTCTCCCTCCAGGCTTGCGGGTCTCGGGGGACAGCATATGTGCCCGGACCCCAGGGTCTAGCAGGAACCAAGACAGCCTGCATCGACCACGTCCTCAAAGCAGCAGTGGGAGCAAAGATGCTGGGGAGAAAGCCCCGCAGGGAAGTGCTCCTCACAACACCCCCGTTTCTGGCTAGGTAGATGTGGACGAAAACGCATCTGATCTGCAAAACCCTGAGCTCTCATCACCAAATCGGAGCCTGAAAATAGAATTTTGGCCCCTGTGCGCCTGCTCAGGAGCTGTGGTGCAGCCCCTGGGGGAGCGGCAGGCTTCCTGTACCCCAGGAGCTGCTCCCTCAGGGAGAGCCACAACACTGGGGGCCCCATGGATAAAGCCAGCATACCTATTGTCACTTTTGCCTGAAGAATAGTCACCATTGTTCTCTTGGTCACACTTGGATACTTTTCTGAGTCCAGGGCCTTAGTGGAGCCCCTGAGCTTGTCACCCAGAGTTCTGGGTAAGGGAGCCAGCCCCACACTGCTGCCGGGCCTCTGCCTCCTCATGGAACCCTCTTCAGAGGTCATTTCCCTCGTCCAGGAACATCCCCTCCGCCACTGCAGCTGTCGGAGACCCCTCCTCCCTCTCCCCAATGGCTGAGGAAGTCTGACCACATCATCTTTAGGCCCCATCTGGCTGCTGCTCTTGGTTCTGGGTCACTTTGCCCCTTTCCTTCCTCCTCCTGCTGGGCTCCCTGGGACTGAGGGTGTCTGCTTGCCTCTGGGTCCTCAGCCTGGTACAAATCCAGCACCCATACCCACTCTCCTCCCTGGCCTCTTCCCTATAAGGCTCAGCAAGGAATCGCCCTGCCCAGGGAGCTGCCTCTGACCCTCCAGCCTGGTCCTGGTGACTTTCCTCTGTATGGAAGGCAGCCAGGCTCCTGTGCAGCTCCCTGAGGCTGGAGGTGGATGGCTGCGAGGTCAGGGTGCAGAGAGGAAGTGGATGCACCACAGCATGGGTGGGGACTCACTGAAGATTCTGGAAAGAAGAGGCTGAGACCAGGGCAAAGCTCAGAGGACCTCTGTGGGTGGTGAGATACCCCAGGGCTAGCAATGGAGGGGAGCTGCTCTAACGGGGGCTGCCCAGTGCCCTCCAGCAGCAAGGGAGCTGAACAATAGATGCCTCCAGTTCCTTACTCCCCTGACCAGACCCAGTTGCGAGGAGGCACTTCCTGCGCAAATCAGCAGAGAAGTGCCAGGAAGGGGTGCAGAGGAGAGGGTGTGGGGGGTGACCTGAGGCAAGAGGAGAAAACCTAGCACACAGAGGAGGAAAGCCAAACGGCTGCCGCACGGGCCATCCCAGGCGCCACTGCCTGGCAAGGCCTTGAGTTTTATTATTGTCTTAAAGCAGCTTCTCACTAAGTTGCCTCAGCCTCCCCAGCAGCTGCGATTACCAGGCACCACATCCAGGGGATCTGCATTCAGGGGATGGGGGTTTAGCTCCTTGCTTAGCTTGCATGAGGCCCTGGGTTCTATGTCCAGCTCAGCAACAAAGCAAAACAAAACAAAGCAATCCCCAGGCCCTGCCCTCTGCCCCCTCAGATGTTCTAACTTAGGTCTGTGGGAGGCTGGACTCTGGCCCCAGCCGTTTTGCTGTATGACCCTGGATCAGTCACTTCCACACTCTGGGCCTTGGCAAACGGGTGTGGAGTTGTCAGCCTGAGTGGACTGGGGGCCAACGGCCTGGCTCCCTCTTCCACATTTTTCATTGGTGCATTATAGTTGTACACAATGATGGGGTTTGTTGTTACAAATCTGTAGGTGTACACACCGTAAGAACGTAATGGAGCCAATGTTCCTCCCCAGTACTTCCCTCCCTTCCCTCCTCCCATCCCCTGGTCTTTCTCCTCTGCTAATATCCCTTTAACTTCTTTCCTCCCTCCTTTCTTTCTTTCTTTCCTTCTTTCTTTCTTTTTCTTTCTTTTTCTCTGACTTTTTCAGTTTTTATTGATTGCATGGAAATTGTTTAGTATCTTAGAGGTGCAAAATATACTTTTTTAAAATCCCCCTTTCCCTCCCTTCCTTCCACCCCTCTCCCCTTCTCTTTTTCTCTACTAGACTTCCTTTAGCTTGTCTACTAATTTGTATTTGAGTGGTTCTTTATATAAACGTATCCTTCCCTCCTGCTTTCTTTTATTTTAGTCTGGGGTCCGCAGGTGGGAGAAGACCTTTGACCTTTGAGCCTGGCTGACTTTACTTAACGGGATACTCTCCGTTCCCATCCATTTGAGGGCCAAGGCCATCGGTTCACTCTTTTTGATAGCTGAGTAGAACTCCATTGTGTTTATGCACCAGTTTCTCAATTCGTTCATCTACTGACGGCCCTCTGGGTTGATTGCGTGATTTGGCTGCTCTGAATTGTGCTGCTATGAACATTGATGTGGTTACTTCTTAACAGAGCCCCAGCAGCAGCAGAGGGAAGCTGGTGACTGTCCAGTCAACACCTCCTGACATCTCTCAGTTCTTTGCAGTTGCCCAAAGCTAACAGGGATCAAATCACCTGCCCAGAGGCACTGACTGCCCTCTAGGTCCCTTCGTGAATTGGCGTTCTCCTGACACAAAGGGGTGGCACCTATACTGGGAACCCCAGGTGCACCCAGGGAATTCAGAAGAAGGAAGGGGCTTCTGTGGATTCAGGGTACATCAGTACCCCACCAATTTGGCTCCTTGGCAAGAGGGCAGGCAGGGTGATGAGTGGTGTCTGATAATCCTTGGGGGACTCACCTCTTCCTTGTGCCCTCTCTTGGGTTGGAGATGCCCAGGTGTTGGGGTTTTTAGCCTCTCGTGTTCCCCCTGACCCGCAGGGGAGAAGGAGAGAAGCAGGCCCAAACCAAGGCGGACAAGAGAGGCAAGGGTCGGCTGACCGCCCGTTCCCAGCCCTCCCTAAGGGGGACAACCAGACGTGTCAGGGAAACCAGTCGTAGCAGGAACTTGTTTATTGAGGAAGTGCGTGCGGTTATAAAGAGTAAGGGGACCAATGAAAGGAAAGGTCAGCAAGGGGCAGAGAGCCCACGCAGGTAGCAGTTCCATATGCAGCAATGGGGACCACGAGCTGTTCACGAGGGCGGACGGTACATTTAACCTATCCCATCAGGCGGTCCGAAGAGGCGTCACGACCTCAAGGTGATGCCCCTGAGTAGGGTGTCGGGAGCCATTTTGGTCGCATGTGTCCTCAGGAGGCAGGTTTCAGCAAATGAGTTCCTCTTTCTGATGCAACGCTCTCGATGCATTGCATGTTGAAGCCCAGCACCCAGGTAGATTAGAGCTGACCCCAGGAGGAGGAGGGGTGCAGAGCAGTCTGTCTCTAAAGGAGACTTTTCCCATAGGCCTCCTGGGACCCTCTTCCCTGAACAAGTCCTGTGAGGACAGCCAGAGAAGAATTCTCTCACGTCCACCTGAACCTGGTCCCTGGGATGAGAGCACGGGCTGGCCTGCCCTGTGCACCATAGGCTATCGCTGGGCCTCATTCCTCTTTTATTCTGTGCTCATGCCCATGCCTGGAACCCTGCAGGGAATTTGCTCCGCGAATAGAGGAACACAAGGTCGACTTGGACGTCCCTAGGTATTGCCAGCATCTGAGGACTGACTGTGTGCTATTCCCAACCCCCTGCCCCACTGTCCCGTGGAAATCCAGTCGCCATTTTTAGTGGATTCCCGGATGTGGAAAGGGCAACAGCAGAATTAAGGGTGTCTCCTGAGCCAGGTATAGAGAATGGGATCCACTGTCTTTAGGGCCCATTATTCCTCCTACTGTCGCTGCTGATAATTTACCCCTCAGGCTCCACAGGTTAGGGGGCAAGTGTCAGCCTCCTCCTACCTGACATTTCTGCCAGCACTGGGCACTTCTCCAACCCCAGTGGCCAGCTCTGTCTGTTGTCCCTTGCTTCTCGTGGTACCCTGCCCCAGGCCTCTTCTCATCATCTCTGGGTTACGTCCCTCCTTCCTCCAGCCGTGGGCGTCCTGAGGAGTCTAAGAGGCCTCCGCCAGCACCTGGCCGGTTTGATGAACTGATTCTTCATGCTCCAAGCCTGGATGCCTGTTGCTGGCAGAGCTCTGAGCACAACCCTTCAGAGGGACACATCCTCCGTGCCGGCTGTGTACCCAAAGCCCCTCCTGAGCCACCCTGGAATCCATCCCCTTCCTCACCTTCCAGCTGCTGCTGTTAGTCACAGGTGCTGCTCCCATGATTCAGGCCTCTGGGAACAGGGGCAGGGAGTTCCAAGACTTGAACCCAGGTTGGTCTGAATCCAAGCTCAACCATTCCATGAGAGGATCAAAGAAATGGTCATGAGCATATTGTGTGTTTTAAATGACAAATGTGTGTGTGTGTGTGTGATTTTTAATACTTTCATCATCCAATCCATGGGCTTGGATCCCACACAGTCATGCTGCGGTGTCCCCATTGATGTTCTCTGAGGCCACTACAAAGGAAAGCCTCATTTTGGAAGCACTTGTACCCTGGTATTAATCTGATTCATGCCAAGTTGGAAGTTTCCAAAGCACCGAGAAGCTCCTTGGTTGGCATTTCCCACCCCTGGGGACAGGGCCTATGATCTTCTAAGCTGGGGACGTTCCCTGCATTGCATTCATGTGCGTATGGGTGAGAGGGTCCTGGGGATTGAACCAAGGGGTGCTCTACCACTGATGTGCATTCTCAGCTCTTTTTTAAAAAAATTTTTTTAAATTTTGAAGCAGGGTCTTGCTAAGTTGCTGAGGCTGGCCTTGAAGTTGGGATCCTCCTGCCTCAGCCTCCCAAGTAGCTGGGATTATGGGCATGTGCCAGCATTTATATATTCCCCTGTGTGTGTGTCTGTGCGCATGAATATGTGTGTGCATGTGCGTGTGTGTGCATGTGCGTGCATGTACGTGTGCGCGCGCGTGTGTGCATGCCTGTGTGTGTGTGTGTGTGTGTGTGGTGCTGGGGATGGGACCCGGAGCTTTAGGCATGTCTTCACTGAGTCACATCCCCAACCCTTCTTCAAATGTTTATTTGGCACAGGCCCCAGCTCTAGGCTCTGAGAGTTCGTGGCAGATGAGGTTGTACCATCTTTTAGCTGATGTGAACAAATGGGAGGACACATAATCACAGAGGAAAGGTAACCACTGAGTGTGATGGCATTTGAAAAGAATCCAACGGCATGGCGTAATGATGCGAATGAGAAGAAATGTTAGACTGGGTGGGGATGGCTTCCTGGAGGAGGTGACATTTAAAGGGTGCAAGGGAGCAACTCAAGCAACGAAGTGGGGAGGGACAAGTGCAAAGGCCACGAGGGCAGGCGCCAGGAGGAGGCCAGCGCAGAGGGAATAGGTGACTGGGTTTTGGAGGGGAGGGGAGGAGGGCTGGCAGGTAACCCTGAGCCTTGGGAATAAGATTACGTAGTTTGGATTTTCTTCAAGGTCCTAGGATGTTCATCTTACTGAGTGGCTACGAATGCAGTTCCCCAAGCTCAGGGTTCCTCTCCCACGCTGCAGACCCACTGTGCACACCTGTGGGAACTGGGACTAGGGAAACCAAGGAGACACGCCCACATGCTCCCTTCTGCGTTTGCGAGAGTAACAAAGCCTTTTGTCTCTGAGCCCAGTCTCTTGTCTTTCCATCCTTTTCTCCCTGTCAGTGGTGGTTAAAATGGCAGGCACGTATACATTTGTTCTTGATCGTTTGATAATGATTCCCCCTCAATTGTAACTCCATATTCATCTAATTTAAAAATGAAAAAAAATGGCAGGCATGTTCATCCATCTGCAAGCGTAGTAAATCCTCAGTCCTCTACAGTTGGTGACGGGATGACTTTTGGAGGGCAGGCATGTGTGCATGTGGCACAGTGGGGCAGGAAGAGGGCACACTTTCAAAGGAAGCAGGGGAGCCAGGCAGAGGCTCTTGCCGTGGTCCAGGTGAGGAGTGGTGGGTCAGCCTACAGCACCAGCCGTGGACATGGACATCAGTGGGCTGACTTGGGTTTATTCTAGAGGCAGAGTCGTCCAATCTTGCTGAAGTAGGTAGGAGATATGGGAAAGAGGACTGGAGGGTGAACCCTGGGTTTGTGGCCCAAGCAGCTACGCAGATGTAGGGCCACTAGTGCAATGGGGAAGATGGTGGAGGATGTGCTCTCTTTGACGAGCTCTGTTTTGATCATAGGAAATCTGAGATCCCCTTGGGTTATCTGCGGAGAGTCTGGAGCTCATGGGGAGGCCTGGGATGGAGATGTGAACTTGGTGACATGGAAATCATATGATGGGATATTGGCCCAACCTAACTAGAAATTGAGCCCTGTGTATGTGGGGTCTGCAGAACCTCCCAAGCTATCCCAAGTGGGACCAACAGCCGGGTCCCAAGGTCCCTTTCTGGCTCCCAGTGGCCATCAAGTTCTGAAATCCAATACCACTTAGTACAAAAGAGAGAAACTCTGGATGTCTGGACTCTGGAGCTCACCACCTGTTCTCAGTGCACAGTGGAACAAATCACCCCGCTTCTTTAAGCTGCATTCATCAGACTTGTAGAACAAGGACAGTGGTACCCACGGCTGGGGTTGTCAGCTCATGCTGTACTCTGCCGGACACGCGATAAGCACTCTGCAACATTAATTGCTGTTACTGTAAGGGCTGAATTATTTCCCCCCAAATGCATAAGTACCATAGAATGACTACAGTTGGAGGTAGTACCTCGAAGAGATAATTTGAATGGAAATGAGGTCATTAAGGTGGACCCTAATCCATTGTAACTGGTTGTTTTTATAAGAGAGGAGATTGGGGCAAGGTGGATGTTTGTGCACAGAAAAAAGACCACATGAGGTCACAGTAAGAAGACGAAGGCCATCTGAAGCCAAGGACACAGGATGCAGGGTCTGGAGATGAGGTGCACCCCAAAAGCTTTTGTGTTAACACAGGAATGTTCCCAGGTAAAATGCCTGGATTATGAGAGCTGTCACCTACCTAATCAATCCATCCTCAACTGAATGAATGTACCGGGTGGTGACTGTGGGCAGTGGGACAAGGCTGGAGGAGGTGGGTCACTGGGGGTGTGCTCTGGAAGGGCTCCTCTTCCCTGATACCCCTTCCCCTCTGCTTTCTGGCTGCCCCAGATGGAGCAGTGACCTCTGCCATGAACTTCCACTTTGGGTCCAGATGAGTGGAGTTGGCCATCTGTGGACTGAAACTTCTAAAGCCGTGAGCCCCAAATAAAAATTTTCTTTTTAAGTTGTTCTTGTTGGGCTGGGTGTACTGGTGCACATCTGTTATTTCAGTGGGTCAGGAGGTTGAAGCAGGAGAATTGCAAGTTCAAGGCCAACCTCAACAATTTAGACAGACCCTAAGCAACTTAGCAAGACTCTGTCGCAATATCAAAGTGCCCCGGGTTCCATTCCCAGTACCAACAATAAATAAATAAACAAACAAATAAAATAAAAAAAGAAAAAAATTTAAAAAGTTCTTGTTGGGTATTCTAGTCATAGTGATGCAAAACAGACAAAAATTCAGAGGAAACCAAACCTGCTGGTGCCTTGATCTTGAATTAATTTCCTGGTAAATTAATTCCTGTTGTTTAAGGCCACCCAATCTGTGTTACCTGTTACAACAACCTGAGAAAACCAGCACACTCTCTATTCCTCCAGTTCGTTTGTGATTTCTTACTGGGCTGTACTCTGGGCCAGCGCCTGCTCCAGGCTCTGCAGACAGCAGTGAACAAAACCAAGTCTCTGTCCTCATGGAATTTGCATTCTAACACAGTGGGGACACACAATGAGGAAACAGCCAATAGGCTACTCTGGGGACTGTGTTGTGCCACTAGGGACCTGTTCTTCAGAATAGTAGCCCTCATTCCCCCATCCACTGGGAACATTGGCTGTCAATGACTCTTAGCCGAGTCTTTCTGCTAATTGCCCTCTGCTGGTCACACTTTCTAGGGACATCAGCATCTAATGGTTGATTTATGTGGTGATATAAAAGCATTGCCTCCATTTGGACAATTCTGAAGGATTATCCCAGCTCTGGAGCTCCCTGCAGGGAGGTATGATGCTCTCAAGCAGGAGTGTTAGAAAATGTTGGATGGACGGATAGTTGGATAGATGGGTGGGTGGGTGGATGGATGGACAGATAGTTGGATAGTTAGATGGATGG
>PVKS010041128.1:0-16207 GCA_004027875.1 Aplodontia rufa
GTCTCTGAGATTGGGATACTTCACTGAGCATAATTCTTTCCATCTCCATCCGTTTGGCTGCAAATGCCATAATATCATCTTCCCTAATGGCCAAGTAGAACTCCATTGTATGTAAGTACCAAAGTTTTTGTATCCACTCATCGAGTGAAGGGCATCTGGGTTGGTTCCATAGTCTAGCTATAGTAAATTGAGCTCCTATAAACATTAATGAAGACATATCACTGTAATATGCTGATTCTAACTCTTTTGGGAAAATACCCAGGAATGGGATAGCTGGGTCATAAGGTGGTTCCATTCTTAATTTTTTGAGGATCCTCCACACTGCTTTCCATAGTGGCTGAACCAGTTTGCAGTCCCACCAGCAGTGTAACAGTGTTCCTCTTTTCCCACAGACCCTCCAGCATCTGTTGTTGTTAGAATTTTTCATTTTTGCCACTTTAAGAGGAGTGAGGTTATAACTCATTGAAATTTTGAATTGCATTTCCCTTATAGCTAATGATGTAGAGCATTTTCTCATATATTTATGGGCTTTCTGAACTTCCACTGGAGAGAAGTTTCTTTTAAGTTCTTTAGCCCATTTATTGATTGGATTATTTGGGAGTTTAGTGTTTAGTTTCTTTAGTTCCTTGTATATTCTGGATATTATCCCTCTGTCCAAGGTGTAGCAGGCAAAGGTTTTCTCCCATTCTGTTGGTTCTCTCTGGATGCTCTTGACTAGATCTTTAGCTGTGCAAACACTTTTTAGTTTAATTGCATACCATTCATTAATTCTTGATTTTACAGCTTGAGCCATGGGAGTATGGTTAAGGCAGTAGCTGCCGACTCCTATATGGTGTAGTGATGACCCTACTCCTTTTTCTAGTAAGTTTAAAGTTGTTGGCTTAATATCCAGGTCTTTGATCCATTTTTATTTAATTTTTGTGCAGGGTGAAAGATAAGGATCCAGCTTCGGTTGTCTACATATGGCTGTCCAGTTTGTCTAACACCATTTGTTGAACAGGCTATCTTTCTTCCACACTATGCTTTTGCCCCCTTTATCAAATATCAAATAGTTAAATATATGGGGTTTTGTCTTAGGATCTTCTATTCTGTTCAACTGATCTTTGATTTTGTTTTGATACCAATACCATAATGGTATTGCTACTAGAGCTCTGTGGTATAATTTCAGGTTAGGGATTGAGATACCCCCTACTTCTTCCTTTCTATAGAGTAATATTTTGGCTAGTCTGGGTCTCCTGTTATTCCATATGAACTTGAGAATAGCTTTTTCTATATCTGTGAAGAATGCCATAAGTATCTTGATGGGGATTGCATTAAATCTGTATAGGGCTTTGGGTAGAATGGCCATCTTTATTATTTTGATTCTGCCTAACCATGAGCATGGAATGTTTTTCCATCTACTCAGGTCTTCTGTAATTTATTTTCTTAGTGTTTGATAGTTTTCTTTGTAGAGGTCCTTAACATCCTTAGTAAGGTTAATGCCCAAGTATTTCATTTTTTTTTTGGAAACGATGGTGAATGGGAGAGATTTCCTGATTTCTTCTTCTGCGAATTTGTTGCTGGAATAAAGAAACACTAGTGATTTACTGGAGTTCATCTTGTAGCCTGCTATTTTGCTGAAAACACCTATGAGCTCTAGGTGTTTTCTGGCCGATGTTAATGGGTCTTCTAGGTATAGAATCATGTCATCAGTGAATAGAAATCACTTAACTTCCTCTTTTCCTATATGAATACCTTTGATTTCCTTGTCTTGCCTAATAGCTCTGGCAAGGATTTCCAGGACTATATTGAACAAGAGTGGGGAGAGTGGGAAAGCCTTGTCTAGTACTTGGATTCAGTGGAAATGCTTTCAGTTTTTCTCCTTTGAGGATAATGTTGGCTATGGGTCTGTCATAAATGGATCTGACATAGTTAAATTATTTTCCCTTGATCCCTATCTTTTCCAAAGTTTTGAGCATAAAGTGGTATTGAATTTTATCAAATGCCACCTCTGCATCAATTGAGATGCTTATATGATTTTTGTTTTTAATTCTATTTATGTGGTGAATTACATTTATTGTTTTGCGTATGTTGAACCAGCCTTGTTTTCCTCAAATGAAGCCTACTTGATTATAGTGTACTATCTTTTTAAAGTGCTTTTGTATCTGATTAGCTAAAATTTTATTAAGGATTTTTGGATCAATGTTCATCAGGGACATTGGTCTGTAGTTTTCTTTCCTTGACATGTCTTTGTTGGGGTTTGGACCAGTGTAATATTAGCCTCATAAAAAGTGTTTGGGAGTAATCCCACTTTAACAATTTCCTGGAAGAGCTTGTAGAGGATTGGTGTTAGTTCTTCTGTGAAGGCTTTTTAGAATTCCACAGTATATCCATCCAGACCTGGGCTTTTCTTTTTTGGGAGAGCTTTGACTGCTGCTTCAATTTTGCTTTCTGTGATAGGTTGGTTTAGGTTTTCAATGTCCTCCTGTGTTAAACAGGGGATGTTGTGCGTGTCCTAGAGCCTCTCCATGTCCTCTAGGTTATCAAACTTGGCAGAGTATAAGTTTTCAAAGTAGGTTCTGATAATCTTCTGTATCTTGGATGAGTCTGTGGTGATATCCCCATTTTCATCTCTGATTTTGTTGATTTGCTTCATTTCATTCTTCCTTTTGGTGAAGTTGGCAAGGGGACTGTCAATTTTGTTGACTCTTTCAAAGAACCAACTCTTAGTTTTGTTAACAGTTTGTATAGTTTTTTGTTCTCAATTTCATTGATTTCAGCTCTAATTTTGGTAATTTCCTGTCTTCTGTTAGATTTAGGGTTGGTTTGTTCCTCCTTTTGTAGTCGTTTGAGTTGAAGCATGAGGCTATTAATCTGATATCTTTCTAGATGTTTGATGTATGCACTCTGTGCTATAAATTTACCTCTTCAGAAAGCCTTCATAGTGTCTCAGAGGTTTTGTTATATTGTTTCCTCATTCTCATTCAATTCCAAGAACTTATTAATTTCTGCTCTCATTTCCTTTTTTACCCCTCCTTTGTTCAAGAGGTATTCAGTTTCCAAGTATTTGAGTAGATTCTGTTGTTTCTTTTGTTGTTGATTGCTAAGATCATAGCATTATGATCTGACAGAATGCATGAGATTATATCCATTGTTTTATATTTGTTAAGATTATCCTGGTGAACTAGGATGTGGTCTATTTTAGAGAAGGATCCATGAGCTGCCAAGAAGAAGGTAAATTCAACTGTCTTAGAATGGAATATTATGTAAATGTCTGTTAAACCTGATTAATTAATAGAGTTGTTTAGATTGGAGATGTCTTTATTGATTTTTTTGATGATCTGTCTAGAGTTGATAATGGTGTGTTGAAGTCCCCCAGGATTATTGTGTTGAGATCAATGAGGGGATTAATGTCCTTAAGTATTTTTCCATATATTTGGGTGGGTTGTAATTGGGGGCATAAATGTTAATTATTATTATATCTTCTTGATGGATGGACTGTCCCTTTCTGTATGATAAAGTGACCCTCTTTGTCCTTTCTGACTAGTTTTAGTTGGAAATTGATTTTATCAGAAATTAGAATCACCACACTAGGTTGTTTTTTGGAGCTGCAGATCAGGTAGACATTTTGCCATCCTTTAACTTTCAGCCTGTGTCTGTTTTTGAGTGTCAAATATGTCTCTTGCAGGCAAGATATTGTTGGATTTTGTTTTTTGATCCAGTGGGCCAGTCTGTGCTTTTAATTGGGCCACTGAGACCATTCACATTCAAAGTTAGAATAGATATGGGAGGCTGAGTCTCAGACTCTTTAACAATTACAGAGTTTTGAGTCATCTTGGAAGTCAATTTCTGTATAAAATAATTATTGACTCTCCTTTAGTTAAGGATTTAGGGTATCCTTGGCATTTTCTTCTGAATGGAGAACATTGTTGAGAATATTCTGTAGTGCAGGATTTGTGTTCATGTATCTTGCTAGCTTAAATTTATCGTTGAAGTATTTAATTTCCCTATCACATTTGAAGCTGAGTTTTGCAGGGTATATTATCTTTGGGTATAAGTTGTTATTTTCAACAGCTGAAAGATATTGTTCCCAGCTCCTCTGGCCTTCATTGTTTGCTCTGAAAAATCCATAGTGATCCTAATTAGTTTGCCTTTGAATGTGATTTGGGGCTTTTCTCTAGCTGCTTTTAGAATTCTGTCTTTAATTTCTATGTTATTCATTTTGTATATGGTATGTCTTGGCGAGTTTCTCATTTGATTAGGCCTATCTGGTGTTCTGTAAGCATCTTGGATGTGATATTCTGGATCAATTGTAAGATGAGGCAAGTTATTGCTTTTGATTTAGCTTAAAAGGTTCTTGATACCTCTTGTTTGCTGTTTGGAGTTTTCCTCCAGGCCAATGATTCTCAGATTATTACGCCTCATCTCATCAAATATTATTTGGAAGTTCTGATTATGTAATAAAAGTTGCTTCTCTTGTTTATCTTCTTTGAGTTCGACAATGTTTAGCCAAACTTCATTTTCTGATGTTCGGTCTTCAAGAGCTGAAGTTCTATTTTTAGTGGAGTATACTCTGGTGTTGGTATCTTCCACTGAAGATTTGATTTGGTTAACCATGTTTTTCAAGCCTCATAGGTCTGCTACATCTGTTTTCAGAATGTATATTTCTTTGTGTAGGTGATCTTTCATCTCATGGAATAGCTCCCTTATGTCCATGTAAAAGTTGTGTCTCATTTCTTGAAATTGCTATCTGATCTCTTTCCTTATTTCATCTCTCAACTCTTTGATTGAATTACGAATCATAATGCTGATACAATATCTTTGGTTTTCATCTAGGGCCCCGGGTATAGGGTCCTTGGGTGGTGAGCTGTGGGGTTGAGAAGGTGAGTTATTTCCCATTTTCCTCATTTTCAGAATCAGAGAGCGTGTCTTGTAGTTCAACCTTGTTACTCTTGGCGAAGTAATTGGTGGTTCTTATGGCTTTGCTTTGTTGTGATGGGGAGCTATTTGGTCAAGACAGACCTAAAGATGCCAGTCCGTTCTGTGAGAACTTGAGTGGCTATAGGTACAGATACTAGTCCATTTCAGCTAAAACTGATGTGCTGATTACTAGCACCAATAGTAGCAGTTTTCTTTGAGAGATCTCCCACAATATATTATCAAAGCAAGCAAGTACCTATTTTGAAGAGTGTCTGTTTCCTCAGATATCAGGGGCTCGGGCTATTTTGCTATCATGAAATGTTTTCCTGGTTGGAACCCAATGTTATAGGCATAGCTGTTGGGTTCAAGAAGACATAAAGTAGGAGCCAGTCACAAGTACATACACATGGATAAATATTTACATCCACCAGCACCTAATTCAGTACTACTCGTAAAGCAAAAAATGATAGAAAAAAACACAGTGACATTAAAAATTTAAAAATATTATACTACAGCCACATCCCCATTTAAAAAAAACCCAAGAGGCACATGAAAAACAACACAAAACTAATTGTGGATGTTCTGAGTTTTTTGCCCCCTTCGTCAGCGAGTACGTACCATGGGGGGATGTGTTCAAATCTGTTATCTAGCTGGGAATTCTTCACAGTTGAGCTTGTCAAATGTTCCTTTTTCAATGGCTAAAGTTCAATTTGCAAGGAAAGGGGATGCTTGGGTAGAATGATCAAAAAGGAATAGTGCGCTCAAGTCCTGCACAGGTGTGTGTTGTTAGGGATTTCACTAGGTACTATACAACCAACTAAACACCATAGAATACCCAGGGGGCTGAAGGGAGGAGAGGTCCAGGAAGAAGCCTTTGAGATCCACCAGTGGGTAACCCCAGTCACTACATCACAGTTGCCTCCCTCCTTTATTCAACTCCTTGCCTCCAATGTTAATCAGAATTGGGGAGCCACCATCTGTTGATACCGGGTACATCCAGGCCAGGATAGAAATGTAGTAAATGACCTCTACAGAACCCTATTGACTAGACTAATGGGCAGGTGATTAGTAAGTGTAAAAAATGATGAAACCTGCCACTTGAGATTTATGTCTATCAGCCATACTAATTGCATTTATGTGGCAAATGGGTGCTTCAAATTGCCCTCCAGAAAGATATAGAAAGATGCAGGGTGAAAGAACCAGTTACCTGGATGTGATTTATCTTTTATCATTCTGGATGGTACTGAGCTGATATTGGTACTGGGTTTGTATTCCAAGATATTGAAGAGTGAACACTGCAGAATACCAGTGCAAGCAGAGGAAGCTGTTTTATTTAAGAAAGAAAAGTGGGAAAGGAGTGGTGGATTAGCAATAGTGCACTTGCCTGGGATGTGCGAAGACCCAGATTCAAATGCTAGCACCACATATACAACTAAGTGTCAGAAATAGAAAAAAATGAAAAAAAGAACATGAAAATTATTTTTTATTAGTAGAATATGATGTTACAATTGAGGGGGATCATTATCAAACAATCCAAACATATGTATATGTACATAGTTAGCCAAGGCTGATGCCATGTATTCGATGCCCCACTTGGGTTCCCCTTGGTTCTATGTTTCCCCCAAAAGAACCCTTGTGTTAAATGGAATTCTCGTGGAGGTCAGGGATCTCCTTTGGAGATGATTCCCCCATACTCCCTCCCTTCAGTCTCCAAGATATCCTTCCTAAACCCTCCCTGCTACCTGTCCCCCTCTCTACATCTCCAGATCCCCCTATTTGTGTAAAAATTAATACATTTTGATGTTATTATTAGCTTAGCCAACTAACATACTGCTTACAGTTGTATTCTAGCTTTCACAAATGAGAGAAAACATTCAGCTGTTGAGTTTCTGAGATTGGGATACTTCACCTAGCATAATTTTTTCCATCTCCATCCAGTTGGCTGCAAAAGCCATAATATCATTTTCTCTAATGGCCAAGTAGTAACTATTCCATTGTATATATGTGCCAAATTTTTGAATCTACTCATTGAGTGAGGGGCATCTGTGTTGGTTCCATAGTCTAGCTATAATACATTGAGCTGCTATAAACATTGATGAAGCTGTAGCTGTATAATATCCTGATTCTTTCTCTTCTGGTCATAAGGTGGTCCCAGCCCTAATTTTCTGATGAGCTTCCACACTGCTTTCCAGATTGGCTGAAACAATTTGCTGTCCCACCAGCAATGTGACAGCATTCCTCTTTCCACAGGCCCTCCAACATCTGTTGTTTGTATTCTTCATTTTTGTCACTCTAACAGGAGTGAGGTGGAATCTCATTGGAGTTTAGATTTGCATTTCTCCTATTACTAGTGATGTAGAGCATTTTCTGATATATTTATGGGCTTTATGGACTTCTTCTGTTGACAAGTTTCCTTTAAGATCCATAGCCTTTATTGATTGGATTATTTGTGATTTAATTTTTGATTTTTTTTAGTTCTTTGTATATTCTGGATATTAGACCTCTGTGTGAGGTGTAACAGGCAAAGAATTTCTCCCATTCTGTTGGGTCTCCCTTGACACTCTTCACTAATTCTTTAGTTGTGCAAAAGATTTTTAGTTTAATTGCATCGCATTCATTTATTCTTACCATTACTGCTTGTGCCATGGGAGTTTTGTTAAGGAAGGCACCACTGACCCCTATGTCCTGTAGTGTTGATCCTACTCCTTTTTCAAGTAAATTTAAAGTTGCTGGCTTAATATCAAAATCTTTGAAACATTTTGACTTAATTTTTGTGTAGGGAGAAGGGTAAGGTTCCAGCTTCACATGTCTGTACATGGATGTCCAATTTGTCCATCACCATTTTTTGAACAGGCTCTCTATCTTCCACACTATGTTTTTGCCCCCTTTATCAAATATCAAATATTTAAACATATGTGGGTTCATCTCACAATCTTCCAATCTATTCCATTGGTCATCAGTTCTGTTTTGATACCAATACCATGCTGTTTTTTTACTGTGGCCTTGTAGTATAATTTCCAGTCAGGAATTGAGATACCCCTTGCTTCTTCCTTCTTGTTGAGTAATGTTTTTATTAAGCTGATCTTCTGTTATTCCATATGAATTTGAGAATTACTTTTTCTATATCCATGGAGAATGACATTGGTATCTTGGTGGGGATTGCATTAAAAATGTTTAGGGCTTTGGGTAGAATTGTCATTTTGATTATATTAATTTTTTTAACCATGAACATGGAATGTTTTTCCATCTACTCAAATCTTCTGCTATTTCTTTTTTAAGTGTTTGATAGTTTCCATTGTAGAGGTGCTTAATATCCTTTGTAAGGTTGATGCCCAAGTATTTTATGTTTTTGGAGGAGATGGTGAATGGGATAGTTTTCCTGATTTCTTTTTCTGTGGACTTGTAGCTGAAGTAAAGGAAATCTAGTGATTTATTGGTGTTGATCTTATAGCCAACCACTTTGTTGAAATCACCTATAAGCTCTAGCTGTTTCCTGGTCAAGCTTATTAGGCCTTCTAGGTATTATGCCATCAGCAAATAGAGACAACTTGACTTATTCTTTTCCGTTACAAATTCCTTTGATTTCCTTATCTTGCCTGATAGCTCTGGCAAAGGTTTTGAGGACTATATTGAATAATATTGGTTAATGTGGGCAACCTTGTCTTGTTCCTGAATTCAGTGGAAATGATTTCAGTCTTTCTCCATTGAGCATAATGTTAGCTATGAGACTGTCATAAATGGATCTTCCATAGTTAAAGTATCTTCCCTTGATCCCTATTCTGTCCAGGATTTTGAGCAAAAAGTGGTGTTGAATTTTATCAAAGCCTTTTCTGCATCAGTTGAGATGATTATATAATTTTATTTTAAATTTTGTTTAAGTGATGGATTGCATTTATTTATTTGCATATGTTGAACCAACCATGTTTCCTGGAATGAAGCCCACTTGGCCATGATATATTATCTTTTTAATGAACATGTGTATCCAATTACCTAGAATTTTATTAAGGAATTTTGCATCTATATTCATCAGGTAAATTGGTCTGTAGATTTCTTTTCTTAATGTATCTGTTGGATTTTGGTATCAGTGTAACATTTGCTTCATAAAAAGTGTTTGGGAGAGCTCCCACACTTTCAGTCTCATGGAAGAGCTTATAGAGGATTGGTGTTAACTCTTCTGTGAAAATTTGATAGAATTTGCCATATATCCATCTGGTCTTGCTTTTCTGTTTTGGAAGAGCTTTAATTGATGCTTCAATTTCACTTTCTCATTTAGGTTGATTTAGATTTTCAATGTCCTCTGGTATTAATGTAGGCATCTTGTACGTGGCCAAGTATCTGTCCATATCCTCTATGAAACTTTGCAGAATATAAATTTTCACAATAAGTTCTGATAATCTTCTGGATTTTGGTTGAGTTCGTGGTGATATCTCCATTTTCTTCTCTGATTTTTATTAATTTGCTTGACTTTGTTCTTCCTTTTGGTGAGGTTGGCAAGGGGTATGTCTATCTTGTTTATTTTTCAAGGAACAAACTCTTTGTTTCATTGATATTTTATATTGTTTTTTCTTTCATTGATTTCAGCTCTGATTTTAGTTATTTACTGTCTCCTATTAATTTTGGGATTGGATTGCTCTTCTTTTTTCAGGTGTTTGAATTTTAGCATAAAGCTATTTATTTGGGCTTTTTCTAGATTTTTTTGTATGCACTCAGTGCTGTATACTTACCTCTTAAGAATGCCTTCATATTATCCGAAAGATAAATATGTTGCTTCCTCATTCTCATTCATTTCCAGGAATATCTTGATTTCTGCTCTCATTGCCTTTTTTATCCATCATTAGTTTAAGTGGGACTTATTCAATTTCCAAGTATTTGAGTAATTTCTGTTGTTTTTCTTGTTGTTGATTGCTAAAATCATAGCATTGTGGTCTGACAGGATACATGGGACAATACCCATTTTTTGTATGTGTTAAGGTTAGCTGGATGAACTAGGATGTGGTCTATTTTAAAAAAGGATCCATGAGCTGCTGAGAAAAAGGTAAATTCAACCGACTTATGGTGGAATATTCTGTAGATATCTGTTAAGCCCAATTGATTAATACAGTTATTCACATAGGAGATGTCCTTATTGATGTTTTGTTTTGATGATCTGTCTAGTATTGATAATGGTGTATTGAAGTTCCCCAATATTATTGTGTTGAGATTGATGAGAGGTTTTATGTCCTTGAGTATTTTATCCATATATTTGGGGAGGTTGTAATTGGGGGTATAAAAATATTAATATATCTTGATGAATTGTCCCTTTAGTATGATGAAGTGTCCATCTTTGTTCTTTATGACTAGTTTTAGATTGAAATTAATTTTATCAGATATAAGTATGACCACACCAGTTTGCTTTTCTGGGCCATACCCCTGGTAGACATTTTGCCAGTTTTTTACCTTCAACTTGTGTCTGTTTTTGAGTATGAGATGTGTCTCCTGTGGACAACATGTTGTTGGATTTTGTTTTTTTGATTCAGTGAGCCAATCTGTGTCTTTTAATTAGCACATTGAGACCATTCACATTCAGTTAGAATAGATATGGGAAACTGAGTCTCATATTTTGTGACTGTTACAGAGTTTTGAGCCATCTTGGGAATCATTTGGTGTGTACTGTGGTTATTGACTCTCACGTGTTTAAGTGTGTAGGGTATTATTAGCATTTGCTTTTGAATGAAGTGTATCCTTGAGAATATTCTGTAGCATAGGGTTTGGGTCCTTGTATCTTGCTTTCTTGAGTTTATCATTGAAGTATTTAGTTTCCCCATCACATTTAAAATTGAGTTTTGCAGGGTGTATTATTTTTGGCTCTTAATTGTTTTCTTTCAAGGCTTGAAAAATGTTGTTCCAAGCTCTTCTGGCCTTCATTGTGTGATCTGAAAATCTATAATGATCCTAATTGGTTTGCCTCTGAATGTGGTTTGGGGCTTTTCTCTAGCTGCTTTTAGAATTTTGTCTTTAATTTCTCTGTTATTCATTTTACATATGATATGTCTTGGTGAATTTCTCATTTGATTAGGCCAGTTTGGTGTCTTGTAAGCATCTTGGATGTGGTAATCTGGGTCAAATCTAATATAAGGTAAGTTCTCCTTTATAATTTCAGTTAGAAGATTCTTAATGCCCCTTGTTTGCCATTCGGAGTTTTCATCCAGTCCAATGACTCTCAGGTTATTTCTCCTCATCTTGTCAAATATTATTTGGATGTTCTGGTCATGTACCATAAGTTTCTTCTCTTGTCTGTCCTAATTGAACTCAACATTGCTTAGCCTGTCTTCATTATCTGATGTATGTTCTTCAAGAGCTGAGGTTCTATTTTCAGTGGTGTTTATTCTGGTGTTAGTATCTTCCACTGAATATTGGATTTGGTTGACAGTGTTTTTCAATTCTGATAACCGCTATATCTCTTTTCACGGTATCTAATTCTTTATACAGATGATCTTTCATCTCATGCAATTTCTCCCTTATTTCCATATAAAAGTTTTCTCTCATCACTTTTAATTGATCTTTGATCTCTTTTCTTAATCCTTCTTTTAACTCTTTGATTGAGTTACTAATCATAATGTTGATATAACTACTTAGGTTTTCATCTTGGGTCCCGACCATGGAGTCCTTGTATGAGGAGCTGTGAGGTTGAGGAGTAGAGTTATTTCCCTTTTCATCAGTTTCAGATACAGGGGTTGTGTCTTGAAGACTGACTGTATTACTCTTATAGGGGTAATTGGAACTTCTTATGGCTTCACTTTAGTGGGATGGGGTGCTATTTGGGAAGATCAGATCAATCGCTGCCAGTCCAATCAGTGAGGAATTGAGAGCCCATCGGTGCATATACTGGACAGTTTCAACTAAAACAGTTATAATTTAGTTTTCAACTAAAATAGTTATAATTATGATTAGCAATTAGCAATGATTAGGGGCAATTTTCATCCATGAGATCTCTCACAGTATATTATGATAGCAAGCTATTACTCATTTTGAGGGATGTCCTTTCCTTCAGTCAGCAGGCAAGACCTCTGTAAGTGGGGAGAAGAAACACTAGAGAGCTAAGGAAGTGAAATGGGGAGGTATTATAGAACTCCTGACTTAGAATACAAATGTACAAGGGTTTAGGGTAATGTAGATTATTCAATTAGGAATAAGTAAAAGATAAGAATAGGATGGATTGAGGTAAAGACTTTGGGAGAGGATGAGAGAGAACAGCATAAAGTATAGGAATTGCCAGAGTACAGGGGGAGAAGAAATAAGTATGGAGTGTGGTTTGCTATCCTGAAAAGTTTTCCTGGGCAGATTCCAATGCTATGGAGACAGCCGTCAGTTCAGGAAGACACAGTGACTGTAGAAATCAACCACCAGTATATAGAAGATAAAAAAAAAAGTACATCCAAAAAGACCAAATTCAGTAATAACAATAAAGCTAAAAAGATTAAAAACAACAACAAAAAACAATTAACAGATAAAAGTTTAAAAAAGTTAAAAATACTAGATGGCAGCAGGCTCCACAATTAAAAAAAAAAGGATTTGGGAAAGTTCTGAGTGTTTGCCATCTTGGTCAGTATGTACCGTTGTCCGGAATGTGTTCATATCTGCCATCTAGCTGGAAACTCTTCCCAGTGGAGCTTGTTGGAGGAGATGCAGCTTGGTAATCTCTGGTAGGCACAGGATTTCCTAGAGGATCTCCTGAAAATTTTCTGCTGGAGGTGGTGTAGAAGACCTTGCTCTCTCCCACTTTTTGTGAAAATAGAGTTCAGCACCACCTGAGATGCACTCCTGGACAGATTATTTTGTGCCTTACCAAACTCCTGAACTTCTTAAGCTGGGGACCTAGTAGCTGTTCCAAGGAGAGTAGCCAGCCTGGGATTAGCTTCTCCAGATTCACTGTTGCCACACTCTTGGTTGTCTTGTGATCTTCAAAGGCCCTCAGAGCTGGTGTCAGAATCCCAACAGGGGAAGGAGGCTCCAGCCTAACTGGGTCTGTGTTTATGTGGTTCTCAGTTGCAGCCACTCAGGGACATGGAGGCCCATTCCCACCTGAAGAGTTGTGGACCTGTGGCATCTTGGTTATGCACAGAGCTTGGAGGCTGAAGGGAGCCCAGACTGCCACTTATATTCAAAGGTTCCTGAGGCTAATGTTAGTCCCTGCCTTGTTCGAGAGTTACAGGCAGTTTTTGGAGAAACTGAAGGAAGTGGGCACCTTGATAAAACAATATGCCCTACTGAGCCAAGTTCCATTCACAGACTCCTCCCATTAGGGTATGTAAGAGGGTAGGCAGGAGGTCATCACTTGCTTGACCCATGAGCTGGAGAGGGGGTTTCCAGTCCTACACAGCCCCCTGGGCAGACAGCCAGGACACAGAGCACTTAGATTTGCTTCTCTGTTCATGGAGACTGAGGAACTTAGTCTGTGCATAAACACTGGGTCTGGTTTCACTTTGGCCAAGTGAGTGACCAGTCCCACCCTCAGGGAAACCTCAAAATGGCAGGCAAAGACAGCCAGCTGGGTTGCATGGACCAGCTGCAAGCAATTAAATCCCAGAGCTTGAGTATTAGCTGTTACAAACTGTTAACATGGGACTCTGTGAAGGCATCCAAGCTGTGTCCATTTTATATTACTAAAGCCCTGCTTCTTCCCCTGTGGAATAGCTTCCCCACCCCCCCTCCCCAGGTGTTTGTCCCACTTCAGCAGGCAGGACAAACTCATTGTTTAGAATAGTTAATGAAAAGCTCTTTTCCTTTGGTAATAAAGAATTAGGGGGCGGGTAATGATCCCACACACTGAGAGCCCAGTCCTACCATTGGATACCACCTTCAAATCTTGTAGCATGAAGTTTGATTCAGGAGCATCTCAGGATCACTGCTGGTGGAGTGGGCACCATCTCAGGAACCAAGAAACAGTCTTAAATATTAAATGAATTTTATCTTACATTTATAATATGACTACATTCTTCTTCCTAAAATTTTCATATCATATTTAAGTGACAAACACTTAAAATGTTACATAACAGACCAATAAAGAAATAAAAAGTGATTAACATCCTATATCCTTTTCTTCAAATTTTCACCATTTAGTTGTCATGCACCCAAAAGTGTATCTTAACTTAATTAGTAGATCCCCAGACAGAAGCTCTAAAGTTTTTTTATTCAAAATCAGTCCCTGCTGGAAAAAAAGAGAAAATTCTATTGCTTATCTCAAATACTACATAATTAAGCATGAAGCAGTGAAAAGATTGAATAATTAATAATAAATTATGTTTGAATACATCACAAATTTATGATGAAATATAAATGGCCCATGGTTGAACTCTGTACTTACAAACATTGTGGCTCTGTGTCAGAATTGCTGGTTTTCCCATTCCTAGCATATTCATTACACAAGAATGTGCTAAGGTGGTCTGACACTGCTGGAATGACAACATGAAAATGATACAGACCACAGCTCAGGAGTTGTATAATGCAGAAAAAGAGACCAGTGGGCTAGTTCTGGACAAAATAATAGACACTATGAAATCATATGAAATAGGCACTTCTGGAACACTCTGATGGAACTTGGAACCCACTTGCTGATTAGTTTTGCAGACTTTTTAGTGAAGTAAGAGTGGATACCTGAAGCATAAGTAGTCAGTAGCCAGGAGACCAAAGTGCAAGCAGTCAGAGGTGAGGAAGAACAATTTTTAGGATTTATAAGTAGTCTTGTTTGTTAAGAAGTTAGACCATGGGAAAGAGGTAAGAAACAAGGCTAAATTCCTTGAAAATGATCAACCTGATTTGATATTTTTTATTCTAAGTGATGGTATTTGGAATGTTCCTGAGAGTATATCAATCCCCAAGTATATGACAAGAGGTTTACAATGGCACAAATCAAGAGACAGCTGATAGTCTTATGTCATGAGTCTGCATTTTGGGGCCATAAACCTAAGAACTAGATGAGGTCTTTGACAAATCCTCCTCTTTCTCCTTCTCCTCCTCCTTCCCCTCCCCCTCTCCCTCCCCCCTCCTCCATATTCTTCTATCTCTATCTTCTTCTCTATCTTCTTTTTGTAGCAGGGATTGAACCAAGACAGGATTTAAAGTGCACTGTGACCTCTGCCATGTATATATCTTGTTTTAAGACAGGGTTTCACTAAGTCACTAAGTTGCTTAGGGCTTGACTGATGCCTTTGTTTTCTAACAAGAGTTTCATTATGCTGGAGAACAACATATGTAAAGAAATTATGGAGCATGAAATTAAAATATTAAGATATTTACATGTTTGAGAGCAAAAATATTAAGGAATAAGGATAGCCTTCATTAAGAATGTTTTCCCATCTTTCATTCCATGTCTGTAAGCAAAAGATATTTATCATTAATACATTAACAAAATAAACAGGCTAATATTTCCTATTCATGACTTATTTCAGAAGACAAATCATTAATCTAAATTCCTTCCATAAACTTTATGAATATGTTTTGTTTGAATTCTCTGACTGTAACTTTTTGCAACCCATGACACACCTGAAAGGAATTAATTATTATTTATATTTCTGAAATTAAATAAGAGATATCATCATGGGAAGGATTTATGATTGTAAGCATGTAATCTAAGAAATGTCTGAGACTAGATTTCACTTGAAGATTGCTTTAAAATCAAATAAATATAATTAAACTCTTACTTATTTCAAATTTAGATAATAGAATAAATATGAAGATAATATGCAATGCTACTTAGACTAGTTTGATTTAAAGTAGAATAATAATTGATGTGCCAATTGTGAAATACACACTCCACCACTGTGCTGTACACAGCCTCAATCCTGGATGAAAATATCTTCACTCTCTGGATAGCAAATGAAAGGTGAGGGGTAGCTCCATTTGGGAAAGAGTTTGCAATTAAAAGTGAAAGCCCACAGGGAGATAGGGTGTAGGATAAGAACGCAGTGAAGGGGGACTGCCCTGCAAAGGGACACTCCAAAGACTGCTGAAAGGTCTTGGGCTTTGAAGACTCCAGTTTTCCCCTGCCTGTTGAAAGTTTGGAATGGTATCTCTCTCAAGAAAAATCTGAAAACACTAAGTCTTTTTAAAAGTTCATTTCATCTGATTGTGTTTTTTTTTTAATTTTTTATTTTGAGCAAACTTACATGATTTTAACAAAATAATATAAAATGTGTATAAAATATGCATATATTCTGGATTTTGCAATTATCCCCAGGAGTGCCCCCTCAATTACCCTCCCTTATCCCTCCCTTCCCCTTCCCCTTATAACTCTAAAAAAAGTATTAGATTGTAAAGCATTACATCTTAT
>PVKS010041129.1:0-16214 GCA_004027875.1 Aplodontia rufa
TTTTAGGAACAATATAGGACCCAGAAGAAAGGCAAGGGATCAGGGGACAGGAGGAGGGAGGTAGAAGGGATGTGGGAGGGGGGTATTGAACAAATTGTATTGCTGAATTGTGTGCTTCTAGGAATATGTGACAACTAATCCCAACATTATGTAAAACTATAAAACACTAATAAAAATATTTTTAAAAACTTATTAATGGAATAAATGCTTACTCAAAAAAAAAAAAAAACTATAGATATTATGATACCTGACTTCAGGGGCTGGACCGGTGGCTCACTGGTTAAGGCGCTTGCCTGACATATGCGAGTACACGAGTTCAAACCAGTTGGAGCAATGAAAGCCACGTGAAAAACTAAATAAAATTGGTTCTTTCTGGGGTTGGGGATTTAGCTCAGTGGCAGAGCACTTGCCTAGCACACGCAAGGCCCCAAGTTCAGTCCTCAGCCCTGAAAAAAAAATGATTCCTTTTTTCTCTCTCACTGTCCCTCTCTTTAAAAAAAATAAAAACACAACAAAAAAAACCCAAAAAACTGATAATTGACTTCATGGGCTGGAGCAGTGGCTCAGTAGTAGATCTCATACATAAGGACCCGGTTCGAACCCCAGCACCACATACACAACCAAGTGTTGGAAAAGCAAAAATCAGATGAATAAATGAAATTGATTCTCTCTTTCTCTCTAAAAAATAAAAATAATAATATAACACCAGACTTCAAGACATACTGCAAAGCTATGGTAACCAAAACGGTATGGTACTAGCATAAAATAAGCTACATTGACCAGTGGAACAGAAGAGAGAACCCGGAAATCTACAAAATTTACAACCTGCTGTTTTTTGACAAGGGCAGCAAGGACATGCTGGGAAAAGAAAAGCTTCTTCAATCAATACTGGGAAAACCAGATATCCACAGGCAGAAGGAGGAAACCACTCGTGTTGGGCACAGTGGTGCATGTCTGTAATCCTACCAACTCGGGAAACTGAGGCAGGAGGATCGCAAATTCAAAACCAGCCTCAGCAATTTAGCAAGCACTGAGCAACTTAGGAGTGAACCTGCCTCAAAATAAAAAAAGGACTGAGGATGTGGCTCAGTGGTTAAATGCCTGTCTCTCACCAAATTCAAAAATCAACCCAGCTGAGCTCCCAATGACTCGGGAGCCTGAAGCAGGAGACTGTCAAGTTTAAGGCCAGCCTCAGCAACTTGGTGAGATCCTGTGTCAAAAAAAGGGGGGCGAGTGTTGGGGCTGGAGTGGTGGCTTGTTGGTTACGGTGCTTGCCCGGCATGCACGAGTACTCGAGTTCAAACCCCATACCATGTACACAATGGAGTCTCGGAGCAACAAAGGCCACATGAAAAACTAAATAAAATTGTTTCTCCCTCCCTCCCTCTCTCTCTTTCACTGTCCCTCTCTCTTTTAAAAAAAAAAAAAAAGTCTGTAGCTCAGTAATAGTATGCCTCTGGGTTTAATCTCCAGTACCAGAGGAACAAAAGAACAGAATGAGAGAAAATATTTACAAACTATTCAACTATTACTATGTTTTAATATTTTTGACCCAACACATGCTTGATAAGCACTCTTAACCACTGATCTATGTCCCTAGCTCTTGGCTGAGCTGACTTTTTTTTTTTTTTAAGGGAAAGAATCAATTTTATTTCTTTTTCATCTGGTTTTTGTTTCTCCCATACTTAGTTGTGTGTGTGGTGGTAGGGTTTAAACCCTGGTCTTAGTGCATGCCGGGCAAGGACTTTAACCGGTGAGCCACTACTCCAGCCCCTCAAATGATATTCTTTTTTTTTTTTAAATGACATTCTTAATATTCAGAATATGAGGAACTCATATATATGTGTATCGAAATGTCAAAGTATGACCCATAATTATATACTTACTCTGTGTCAATTAAAACCTGGTATGATAACATCTATAATCCCAGCTATTCAGGAAGCTGAAGCAGGAAGATTGAAAGTTTGAAGCCAGCCTTGACACAAAGTCTGTCAAAAAGAACTGAGGATGTAGCTCAGTGGTAGAATGTCCCCAGGTTTAATCCCCAGTACCAAAATCAGTATGATTTTTTTTAAGAAAAGAGGGAATCAACCTTATTTAGTTTTTCATGTTGCTTTCGTTGCTCCAACGCTTCATTGTGTACATGGTGCTGGGGTTCGAACCCACGAACTTGCACATGCCAGGCAAGTGCCATAACCACTGGACCATTGCTCCAACCCCTATGATTTTTTTATTATATCACTATGGACTGAAAGGGGAGATGCTGGCATCAGTCCTAGCATCCCCAGCCAAAAAAAAAAAAAAAAAAACAAACAAATCAGTATGTATTTTAGCAACTTTTTGTAACATACTAAACACATTTCTTAGAATAATTATGGTTTTTTTTTAAATTGCATCTTTTTTTTAAGAGAGAGGGACAGTGAGAATCAGTTTTATTTTTTCACGTGGTCTTCATTGCTGCAACACTTCGTTGTATGTGGTGCTGGGGTTCAAACTCGGGTTCTCATGCATGCCAGGCAGGCGCCGTAACCACTGAGCAACCACTCCAGCCGTAGAATAATTATTGTATAGTAGAATTTATCACTCCAGAACAGAAAGACCTAGTTTCATTTCATATGAAGTTAATTTATTTATGTATCTGAGTAAAAATTGGCGTTTGGTACATTATTTTTGAGACCTTATTCAAATTGTTATCCCTGAACATTTAGGCACTAAGAGAACTTGAGAAAGTTACTTCATAAATGTGTGGAAATTGAAAATGGACTCTATATTTGGTGACAAAAAGGTAACATCGGTTTTCGGGAGGGGGGGTTCTTTTTCTTTTTTTTTTTTTTTTTTTAGCAGCACTTTGAATTGAACCTAGGAACATCTATCTGTGAGCTGTATCTCTAGTGCTTTCTATTTTATTGTTAGGTAGGGTCTTGCTAAGTTGCCAAGGCTGGTCTCAAACTTGCAGTTCCTCCTGCTACAGCCTCCCAAAGTGTCTGGATTTATAAGGTATGCAGCACCACATCTGGCACCATTGATGTTTTCAGTAGAAAATATTGATCCCATTTTACAAAATATAGACTCTGGTTCCCAGAGTCTCACAATGTAATGATTGTAAATATCCTGGTGTTTTGTCCAGAGAGACTTGCTAGGTAGAGAAAATCAGACTTTCCCAAAGGCATAGTTTTGATTTTTTATAACTCATATTTGGTTCTTTTGGGTTCTTTTTTATTCAAATCAACAAGGTCTCTCTCCTTCCCTCAGTAGTAACTTAATTAAAATAAAAAACTTCATTGATTAGAATGCTAATTTTATGCCAGTTGGTATTTTGTTTTTATTTTTGTTTTTGCAGTGCTAGGGATTGAACCTAGGGTCTTGCTCATGGGCTCTCTCACTGAACTATACCCACAGTCCTGTGCCAGTTAGTTCAAGGTTTTTTCCCTTTTTTGTTTTTGTTTTGAAAGACCTCTTTTTCTCTTTCCCTTCTGTTTTTCCCCTTCTCTTTCCTTCTTCTTCTCTTTCTTCCTTTGTATAATGATTCTAAAATTAGGGCTGGAGCAGTGGCTCAGTGGTTAAAGCACTAGCCTGGCATGCGTGGGGACCCAGGTTCAAACTCTAGCACCATATACACAGCTAAGTGTCAGAGAAACAGAGGCAAGATGAAAAGATAAATAAAATTGATTCTCTCTATCTTTAAAAAAAAAAATTCTGGGCTGGAGCGGTGGCTCAGTGGTTTTGGCGCTTGCCTGGCAAGCACGAGGACCCGGGTTCAAACCCCAGCACCACATACACAACTAAGTGTTGGAGCAACTAAGGCCATGTGGAAAACTAAATAAAGTTGTTTAAAAAAAAAAAAAAATTCTGGGGCTGGAGTGGTGGCTCAGCGATTATGGCACTTGCCCGGTGGCCTGCGAGAAGACGCAGGTTCAAACCCCAGCGCCACGTACACAACGAAGTTTCCGAGCAACAAAAGCCTTGTGAAAAAAATAAATAAAAATGAATTATCTTTCTCTCTCCCTCTCTCTCTCTCAGAAAAAAAAAAAAAGAATGTATGCAAAAATCATGTACTACAACATCTCTTATCTTTTAAAAAAAAATTCTAAATTTGTATATCATTAGCCCTGGCTGCATGTGGCAGTCAAGCCAAATAACATTGCTTTTTTTAACACTGCACATTCATTCAAAAGTACTTGGATTTGAAGAGATAGAAGATTATAAATCATTTGAAGACTCAGTCTGGAAGACACAAAGCCAGTGTACTGTGGCCTTTCTAAAGACATTGACCGTTCTTTGTTCAGTGAAGTATGAATTTTTTGGAGTAGGTTGGGTATAGATTTTATATTTCTATTGTTTGATTGATACCCACAGAATAGACATTTCACTGTGTGAAAATTCTGCTATTTTGGGAAAGCCTCTTATTTTTGTCTTAAATTGTTTTATTTTTTCTTTGAGGTACTGGGAATTGAACCAGACTTCATGCATACAAGGCAGGTGCTCTCCCACTAGCTACATTCCCAGCCCCCACCCCTTTTTTATTTTTTTGAGACAGGATCTTGTTAAGTTTCCAAGACTGGCCTTGAACTTGTGATCCTTCTGCCTCAGCTTCTCAAGTTGCTGAGATTACAGGCATGTGCCACAACATGCAGCCAAAAATAAAAAAGCTATTAAAGTATCTAGGGCTAGAAAGTACTTCATGAGTTGCTAAAACTGACCTTCTGGTTGAAAATGGTTACCTATGTTGACCCTATCCTGTTACTAAAATGTGAACATTTATTGTACATTCATGAAATTATGATGTTAATCTTGTCGGTAGAAAAATTAATAAATTTGTTTCAGTAAACAAAAACAAACCTAGGCAGAGGGGCATAGATATCATGTCTCTTTTTGATATTAATATATGCATTATAATGTAATCCCAGAAGCATTCCTATAAATGGGTATGAATTTCCCAATTCATAAGTAAAAGTGAAACTCGATTTATTCAAAGTATAATGCTGCTACAACTTTGATATTGATGAGTGGCAACATTATGAGTCTGTAGCTCTTTCTAACTCCAAAACCTAGTAGAGGTTCATACTGGAGAAGGCAGAAGCTTAGACTAAAGTAGCTGTAAAGGGATGAGCAGAATGGACAGAAGTAGATAGATTGAAGAGTTGTATAGCTAGTAGAATTGCTGTGATTTGGGCATCAAAGTCGAAGATGAAGAAGGATGGATGGTGCCTAGATGTAATCTGAAGGTATCAGATCATTGTATTTTGTTTTGTTTTTGCTTTGCTACTGGGGATTGAATCCAAGGGCACTTAACCACTGAGCCACATCCCCAGACCTTTTTTTTTTTTGAGATAGGGGCTCACTAAGTTCCTGAGGCTTTGAACTTTTGATCCTCCTGCCTCAGCCTCCCAAGGCACACGGATAGATTACTGGATTTATCAGCTTGAGTTTAAGATGGCTATGAGACATTCAAGACATACCAAAAAGGCAGTTGGATATACAGGTCTAGAGCTCAAAGAATAGAGAAAAAATGGGCTGGAGCGGTGGCTCAGTGGTTTCGGCGCTTGCCTGGCAAGCACGAGGACCCGGGTTCAAACCCCAGCACCACGTACACAA
Organism: Aplodontia rufa; assembly: GCA_004027875.1. NCBI lineage: Eukaryota > Metazoa > Chordata > Mammalia > Rodentia > Aplodontiidae > Aplodontia > Aplodontia rufa. Next base: position 5,596 of record PVKS010041129.1, read on the forward strand.
CTAAGTGTTGGAGCAACTAAGGCCATGTGAAAAACTAAATAAAGTTGTTTCTCTCTTTCTCTGTCTCTCTCACTGTCCCTCTTTCTTTAAAAAAAAAAAAAAAAGAATAGAGAAAAAATATAGAAATCTATGTTCTCATTATATTAGGTTGAACCATATGAAGTCACTATTTTTGTAGTTTAGAAACTTGTTAATATTATATATTTTAGCCTACTAGGTGGTAATTAGAAGGGGCATAAATAAAGTCCCTTACAGTTTTGTTTCATTTCATCTTGGGGTTTTTGCTTGTTTGTTTTTATGTTTTGGTTTTGTTTTGTTACCAGGAATTGAACCCAAAGGCCTTCTACCACTAAGCCACACCCCCAACTCTTTTTAAAATTTTTATATTAAACCAAGGACTTGCTAAGTTGCTGAAACTGCTTTCAAACTTATGATCCTTCTGCCTCATCCTCCCACCCAAGTGGCTGGGAATTATAGGAATGTAGCTACCATGCCTGACCCTTTACAGAGAGAGAACTGAGGTTCTAAGACTGAGCACTTTAGAAATTCTGGCCACAACATGGATGAACCTTGAGGATATTATACTAGGTGAAATAAGCCAGTCACAAAAGGACAAATACTATATGATTTCACTTAAGTGAGACATTTATAGTAATCAGACTCATGGGAATAAAAGTATATAGAATGGTGGGAGCAAGAGGCTGGGGCCAAACGGAAATGGAGAGTTGGTTAATAATGGGTATAGAGTTTCAGTTTCACAAGTTGAAAAAGTTTGAGATAAGTTGTTCAACAATGTGAGTGTGTTTGACACTGTTAAACTGTACACTTACAGATGGTTTATACTGGGCTGGAGGGTGGCTTGGCAGTTACGGCACTTGCCCGGCATGTACAAGTACACGGGTTCCAACCCCAGCACCACTGTATACAGCTAAGTGTCGGAGCAGCAAAGGCCATGTGAAAAACTCAATTTAAAAAATTGATTCTGGGGCTGGAGCGGTGGCTCAGCGGTTTCGGCGCTTGCCTGGCAAGCACGAGGACCCGGGTTCAAATCTCAGCACCACGTACACAACTAAGTGTTAGAGCAACGAAGGCCATGTGAAAAACTAAATAAAAGTTGTTTCTCTCTCTGTCTCTCTCGCTGTCCCTCTCTCTTTAAAAAAAAAATTTGATTCTGTCTCTCTCTCACTGTCCTTCTCTCTTAAAAAAAAGAAAATGGTTTACATCACCAAGTGTGGTGTACACACCTATAATTCCAGCTACTTGAGAGGCTGGGACAGGAGGATCACAAGTTTGAGGCCAGCCTGGGCAACTTAATGAGACACTGTCTCAAAATAGAAAGGGCTGAGGATGTAGCTCAGTGGTAGAAGGCTTGCCTACAATGCATCAGGCCCTGAGTTCAATTCCCAGCATTGCAAAAAAATAAAAGGCCTGTGAGAATGTGTGCTTGTTAGCATTTATGGACCTTGGGTGCAATCATAATAAAAATCTTAGGGTCTGGAGTGGTGGCTCAGCAGTAGAGCAATTGCGTGGTATGCACAAGGACCTTCATACCTTGTATGAACCCCAGTCCCACATACACAATTAAGTGTTGGAAAAACAAAAACCAGATGAAAAAAATAAAATTGATTATCTCTGTCTTCTTATTCTCTCACACACACTCTCCCTCTCTCTCTCTTTAAGAGAGAGGGACAGGGATGGAGCAGTGGCTCAGCAGTTACAGGGCCTGCCTGGCATGCACGAGTACACGAGTTCAAACCCCAGCACCACGTACACGGTGAAGTCTCAGAGCAACAAAGGTGACATGAAAAACTAAATAAAATTGTTTCTGGCTTTCTCTTTCTCTCTTCCTCACTGTCCCTCTCTCTTAAAAAAAAAATAAAAAATTAAAAAAAAAAAGAAAAGAGAGAGGGACAGAGAGAGAAAGAGAAACAATTTTTATTCTTAGTTTTTTATGTGGCTTTCGTTGCTCAGAGACTTTGTTGTATACATGGTGCTGGGGTTTGAACTCACGTACTTGCACATGCAAGACAAGTGCCGTAACTGCTGAGCCACCGCTCCAGCCCCTCTCCCTCTCTTTTTAAAAAATAAAATAAAATCATAATAGTAAAGTAAAAAATGAAAAAGAATGAAAAAAAGAGATGGAGGATGAAACCATCTGGGATGCCAGTAGTAAATAGTAGGATCAGACAGGAGACAGCATGACTGGGGTTCCATCCCCAGCACTGGAAAAAAGAGATGGTAAAAGATGATGAGAAGGAACAACCAGAGGAGGAAATTTGAGTGTCAGGAGACAAAGATTAGGAGAATTTGAAGAAGGGAGCAATTGCTGGTTCTGTCAGATGCTATTAAATGGTTAATTTCATTTTGTCCATTAAATTGAGATACATGGAGGCCACTTTTGGCCTCAGGAAGACTATTGATATTGATGTGTCTTTGTATGTAATGGGGTAGGATACAAAATGACTGAGAGGCAGGGAAATAAACAAATTTAGACAGCTCTTTCAAGAGGTTGCCAGCAGGCTAAAGCAGTGGTTCAGTGGTTATAGTGCTTGCTTGGCATGCACAAGTTCCTGAGTTTGAACCCCAGCACCACGTACACAACTGGCTGTCAGAGAAGCCAGAATCAGATGAAAAATAAATAAAAATTGATTGTCTCTCTCTCAATGTCTCTCACACTCTCTCCCTCTCTCTTTAAAAAAAAAATGTGTGTCAGCAAAGTAGAGGAGAGAATGAAGATAATGGTAAAGGAAGTGGGATGGAAGAAAGCCATCAGCTTGAGGCAAATGACATTCTTCTGGTACAGGTGCTTTTCTAAATGAGCATATATTTTATTTATTTATTTTAAAGAAAGAGGGGACAGAGAGAAAGAGAAAAGCAATTTTATTTTAGTTTTTCATGTGCTCTTCATTCCTCAGACACTTCATTGTATATTCAGCGCAGGAGTTTGAACTCGTGTACTCGAGCATGCCTGGCCAGCACCGTAACCACTGAGCCACTGCTCCAGCCCCGAGCCATATATTTTAAAATCAGCCATATAGCTGGGCACAGTGGTGCAGCTATGTAATCCCAGCGGTTTTGGAGGCTGAGGCAGGAAGATCACAATGCCAGCCTCAACAACTTGGTGAGACCCTGTCTCAAAATAAAAAAGGCTGGGAATGTGACCCAGTGTTTAAGCACCCCTGGGTTCAATCCCTGGTGCCATGGTGCCAAAAAAAATAAAGAATTAGTGATATAACTCAATAGCAAAGTATCTCAGGGTTTAATCCCCAGTACCCAAAAAAAAAAAAAAAAATTTATTGAGCGTTTACTGTGTGCCAAATGCTTTTCTTTAAATCATTACTATAACCTTCCACAGCTTATACTAACATCAAACCCATTTTATAGGTCAGGAACCTGAGTATTAGAGAAGAGCTGTTTTTATACATGAGGAAAATTTCAGAGAGGTTGAGTTCCTGGCCTGTGGTCCCATAGGTAACAAGGATTATAAATTGTGATATAATTAGTTTGCAGTTGAAAAAAGCTAAGGATTGGAGAAAAGAAGGGGTTTAGCCAAGTCACATAAAGACAAAACCAAGAGTCAAGTCTCATATCCTGACTTTTTTCACTCACCACTAGGCCATATGGAGAAAGGCCACTTTGTCACTAGAGCAACCCTGATAGTAAGACAGGGTGTTTGTGAATCCCAAGGTACAAAGGCAGATGAATTTTCATAATAGAAATGCTCATTAATTACTGTTATTGCAAGACCAAGGAGTGTGGCACCTTCCCAGAGGTCTACCAGTGAAGGCCATGCTTAATGATGCCACTTAGCACAATCAAGGTAGGAAAGACACCAAATGTCACCTCTTTGTTCTGTTATTCTTTTATTTACTCTGCGGACAGTCTAGGCAGGCTTTCTGCTGGAAATGGCGACACAGGAAAGCAAGGTTCCCAGCCCTAGAGAACACATAGGCACACAGTCTGCCTCCTGAGCACCAGGGCCTCTGGATTCTCGTCTGGGCCACTCAGCTCACCCCCAAACGCTTCAGTCCTCAGAAGGTCATTTGCATTCCCTGTGAAAAGCACCAGTCCTCTGTCCCTTCTTATTGGATAACTAACTATCTTGATTTTAATGTGTTTCAGCTGGGAAGGGCTATCCCTGCAAGACGTGTAAGATAGTGCTGAACTCCATAGAACAGTACCAAGCTCACGTCAGCGGCTTCAAACACAAGAACCAGTGAGTAACTGTCCTTTGAAATTCAAAGGTCTACAGCAGGAGTTCAGGCTTTTTGAGTCAGAACAAAGCCCAGTAGTCCCAAACTTAAATGGAATCTGGTAGCCTCTTCTCAGTCAACAGAATATAAATCAGTTAACAGGAAAAAGTTCTCCTCTCTGAAGTTTTCCTCCCATCAACTCCTTTCCGGCCTTTGGTCCATTGGGCTAAAGGATTTAGTAGAGCAGCATGGACAATTTCCTTTGTAGTCCCCTAAGACTACCCGGATTTTGTCCGTCTACAGCAACTTTGCTAGGGAAGCATGGTGTTTCCTCAATGGCCTGAAGACCCTGTTGTTTATTGCCATCAGTTCTGCAGCAGGAGCTCCCTCTACAGGTTATTACCAAATAGGACCAGATTCTTTGACTAGGTGATCCAGTATTTATTCAACACCAGAATGGTAGTTAGGACAGACCCAGTACCTGCTCCATGACATTACATTCTGATAGGAGGAAACAAACCAACCAGGTGAACAACCAATAAAAATTGTGGTAAGTGGGGCTGGGGATGTAGTGGTAGAACACTTATCTAACATACGTAAAGCTCTGGGTTCTACCCCCAGGGCCCCCCCAAAAAAAAATTGTGATAAGTGTGTTGAAAGGGACAGGTGAAATAAAGTGATGATACTCTTGAAAGTAACTTGCATTCATTGAACCCCCGTTCTGTTGCAGGCCATATGCAAAGCAAATTCTCTCAGGTCATCCTCATAAAAACCCTGGGAGGAAGGGATTATTATTCTCATGTTACTTATATAGGCAACCAACATTCAAAGGGCTGTGATGAATCAGGGTCATAATTGAAACTAATGCCTGTCTGACTCACACCGTGCTCTTCCCAGGACATCCTGTTGCAAGGGAGGTTGTGGCACCATGTGATGTGAAGAGGATAAGTCTGGCCAGGAGTGCTCAGATGGTTCCTTCCCTCCCTCTTGAAAGGGAAATGTGTAAACAAAGTGCTACAACATAACCTTCTAAGATGGGTATCATAATCCCCATTTTATATGAGAGGAAACTGAGTGCCAGGCCTGCAAGTCTGAAGAAAGGATTGCTTTGACTTTGGTGATCAATTCTGCATTGCTCATTGAGCCAAATGAATTAAAGATGGAAGGAATAACAGAGTGTTGGAGTAAAAAAATATCCTTGGCCCTCTCTACCCTGCCTGGATCTCCTCCCACTATAACAGGTCTTCTTCCTTATCTGTAGATATATCTTTAATTTGGGAACTCTTGGGGCTTAAGTACAGACTTGAGATAAGCCCCAGCATCCTAGCCTGGCACTCACATAGTGTTACAGCATATCTCACTTGCAGTTTGGTTAGTGGTAGTTTTAGTAGACAACCTAGAGCCAAACAGAGACCTTTGCTGGAGCATCTAACACTTGAAAATGCTAGTTTTATTTATAGTTCTGTTCCTAACTTTCCCGGCTGTAAGACCTTGATGACCTTGGATAAGTCAGTAAACCTCTCTGAGCCTCTGTTTCTTCTTTTTTCTTTTTTTTTTTTCAGGGCTGGGGACCAAACTCGGGGCCTTGCGCATGCTAGGCAAGCGCTCTGCCACTGAGCTAAATCCCCAACCCCCCTCTGTTTCTTCTGTAAGTTTAAAATTGTAACTTGTCGAACAGATCAATACTTTAATCTCATTAAATTCTCAGCAACAGCTCAAAATTAGGACATCCCCTTCTTTTATAACAAAAGGAAGCCAGATGTCACTTACCTTAAGTGACTTGCCCAAGATCACGTAGTTTCTTGGAATTAGATCAAGGATTCTTATTCATTTGACTACAAATCCCATTCATTTTGCTCTGCCAATACCAAGTGGAACTCATTAACCTCACCTTATCATCTGGATGAGGATTAGAGATAATATATGTGAAGTGCTAGAGCCTGTAAAGGTATTAAAGGTAGACTTTGATTCATTCAACAAATATTTACTCAGCACCTATTATATGCTAGGCTCTGTTTTGGGGGCTGGTGGTACAGTTGGCACCAAGACCAATGTTGCCCCTGATTCTTTGGATCCTTCCTCTGGAGGCAGAAACAGATCCTAAACAAGGCAATATCAGGTGGTATTATGTTCCCAGAGAATGGGTTAGAGAATGACAGGAGATCCACTTTTGATTGACTATGAGAGAGAGAATGGTATGGAATGGCCCAGTAGTCAGAGTAAATGGTTTGGTACAGTGGAAGGGCATGGGCTGCAGTCCTGAAGCTATGACTTAAAAACTTACTTTGAGCTAGCCATTTAAGTTTTCTGAATTTTAGTTTCCTTATGTATAAAATGGGGATGCCGGTCTTCATCATGCAGAATTACCATGAGAATGAAGTGGGATAATGGATAATGGAATCTGGGCACCATCCATCCTGTCTAGCATGTAGTAGACCTCAGTAAAGGAGAGCTGCCCTGCTTACTACTCCCAGGTACTAGAGAGCCATATTGCCATTAGAATAGATGATTTGGCACATCGTTAAAAGCAGCCATACATTGACCCTGTGCTTTGTTTGTTCTCATTTCAGATCACCCAAAACAATGGTGTCACCCTTGGGCCAGATTCCAGTACAAAGGCAACCCATTCAAAAAGACTCAAGCACCTTAGAAGACTAGATGTATTTCTGTCCAGCACTCCACATTGGACCAGCCGTGAGCCAGCTTCCTGTGACTGTGGTCAGCCTCTGGCTCTCTCTTCCTCCTTTCTTATAGTAGTAGAATATGAGAAGATCTGAGGCAAAATTGGGCCCCAGACAGCCTCTGATAGGTCCAGGCAAATCCATACCTATTCCTCCTCCTTTTTGTATCGTCCCTGTAGGTCATGATGGGGGAAGCTGGGATCTTGAGATGGCTTGTGTGGTAGTTTGGAGAATGACTTTTCCCCTTCTTCAGCCCCACCAGGCCATATGTCTGGTGGCCCCAGCACCTGCCTTCACTCTAAAGGTCAATTTGGGGTGAGTTTCTGCCGCTAAAAAACAGAGCTATCCCTTGGCTCCAGACATCTCCTGGAGTCTCATGCAGATATCCCAAGACAGGAAAGAGAAGGTGGAAGTGGATGCCACCTGGGAGTTTAGGGCTAATGTGACACTCCCCCTCTCTCCAAAATGTGCTGGCTCTCTTGAGCAGGTTTCTGCCAACTGCAGGTTTCTGCCAACTGTAATGTCTCCCCCTGGAGCACTGACACAGTCCCAGCAGGGCTTTGCTCTCTCTCTCCTGCCCATCTCCACAGTTCATGAATGGTGCTAAGGATCTGTAGCAGCTGAGGACAAGCTGAAGTTGGATGAGCCCTCAGTATCCAATGGGATCATGGAAAGCTCCAGTGGGGACCTTCCCCTCCTCCATCAGAGGTGCTCCAGCCCAGGATCATGTGGGAAAGTCCCCACCTGCCACCTTCCTTGATGGTTCTGTGCCAGCCAGCTGAGTTCTTTGCTGCCCTGAAGCCCTGCTAAGCCTGTTTCCTCCTGTGTAGTGGACCACCCCACACCAGGTGACTGTGGTGCTATCCTTCCCTCCTCATCTATGGGCAGATTCCTGCATACCAAGGAGTCAGAGGGACCCCAGGAAAAGAAATGGGGAGCTGATGCAGATTTCTACATTGAGATAACAGATTTTCCCCAGGCCTCATACCCAGGTTTCTCCAACTGTGGCCTGGGATTTCACTGGGAGTGCATTTTTCCTTGCAGCTTTCCAGCAAGAATTCCAGGGAGTGTCACCATCTGAGGCCTCTCTTCATTGGGTTAAAGAAAAGTCCAGCTGCTTTTGTGGGCCCCTCCTCCCCACTCCTTATCCCCTCACATGTGAAATGCCTTTGCATATTGTGTGTGGGTATATGTGTGTGCTTATGCTTCCTTGGTCAGTGAATCATCCAAATAAAGAATTTCTTCTATGAGCCAGAGTACAGCTTAATAGAAATGGAGTGTGGAAACATATTCCTGTTGGATCTAGTATGTGCTACATCCCTACCCCTTTTCTTACCTTTTATTTTGAGACAAGTTCTCACTAAGTTGCTTAGGGCCTTGCTAAGTTGTTGAGGCTGGCCTTGAACTTGAATCCTCCTGCCTTGGCCTCCAGAGTCACTGGGATTACAGGTGTGAGCCTCTGTACCTGGCCAGTATGTCTTAATCCCCTTCTGCACATACTCAGACCTCCAGGGTCCTCAGTGCCAATTTTAGGATTGGAACAGAGACACATTCAGATTGCATGGCAACCCAGCAAGTCTCCCACATGCCCTAAACTCAATACAATTTCATCTACTCACCTACCTACCCGTTCACATAGGGCTTCCTGGAGGTCTTTGGAGGATTTCAGCAGGGGATCTGCTCTGTGCTTGAGAGGATCCTGGCTGCTATGTGGAGAAGAAATGGGAGCAGGAAAAGAGGCAGGTTGATGTGGAGGCTTTGCACAATATGGTTCTCTCCAGGTCAGTTTCATCAGAACAGGTTTTCTCCACTGCACTCATGTTCAAAATGCTGTATCTTAAAGTGTTAGTTGAACGAACAAATGAGAGTGCGTAAGGAGCAGTGACTTTTTCTTGATTAGCTCTTATCCAGTAAGAGGTTTGTTCCATGGGACTTACAGGCCTGGTGGTTCCTGGAAGAACCTTTTCTATGACACAGAAATGAGGGTTGGGGGGAGAAAGTGAGAGTATAATAACCAGAGCAGCCCTTGGTGCAGCCTTTGTGGCAGACAGCCAGAACCAAACAGTCCCAACTCCTTTATTCACTCAGCAAACGTCCCTGCTTCTGGCCAGATGTGAAAGACTATATGGTCCCCAGTGTAGATGCTAAGCTTTCAGCTTCCCCAAACTCAGACTTCCCAGCAGTTTTCCCCCCAGTTTGTGTGTATGTGTATTTTACTGGGAATTGAATCCAGGGGCTTCTTGTACATACTAGACAAGCACTCCACTGAGCTACATTCTAATCCCCTCCCTCCTCAGAGGACTTCTATATCACCCAGTATGTCAGAAATAGCCCCAATTACCAGACAAGGAAGTAAAGGGCAAGAGTTGGAATAGACTGCCCTATGTGAACCCTTTACTCGCAGGACCTCTTTGTCTGGATTCAGGAATCCCTGCCAGCTGTGTGGCCAGCATGGTTGGTGTGGGGACACCATAGATAAACTCATGCCTTGGAGCGCTCACACCATTAAAAACATGGCAGTGAGTTACAGGAGTATTGTGGTAATGCCTAAGGATGCAGAAACTGACTCAGCCAGGAGTATGAAAAAGCTGGAGAAGTTGAGAAACTAGCCTTTGCTCTACATAACTAGTTCTTGAGTTAGATAATGATTTTCCATTTAGAGAAGGAACAAGTCTCAAAGAGCTATAGTGATTTGCCAGGGTCTTCCCTTTAAGAAGTAGCTAAATGGAGAGTAGGATCTGGTTCTCTAGCCTCCTAGTACAGGATCCTTTCCAATCCAAAATCAGAATCCTTCCCACATGATCCCTGGCAGTGTCATGATCTCAGAGCAAGCAGCCCTCAAGGCTAGGGCAGTAGCAGCACCCACAAAATAAATTATACAAGACTCAACATTTAGTTTACATTCCAAGCCCCCTCCCCATACTACTTACAATTTTACCCAATATTCAATGCAGTAGACTGTATTTACAACTAGGAAAATCAAGTCAAGGTGGTAAGCTAAAAAGAATTTATTGATTCACCTAACCAAAACTCCAAGCACAGCATCAGCTAGACCCAAGTGTTAACAAAGTATACACTTCCATTAGAAATATTTTGTTCTAGGGGCTGGAGCAGTGGCTTGGTGGTTATGGTGCTTGCCAGGCATGTGCGAGTACACGGGTTCAAACCCCAGCACCATGTACACAATGAAGTCTTGGAGCAACAAAAGCCGCATGAAAACTAAAATAAAAAAGAAATATTTTGTTCTGTGTGCAATTTCTTAGGCAAACTGTTTCCTAGAGGTGGCAAAATGGTCACTGAGCACTCCAGGCTTATATGTTGATATATCAGTAACAACAGTGGAAAAAACATCTTTACTGCTGGGTCTGGCGGCACACATCTTAGGATCGCAAGTTCAAAGCCATCCTCAGCAGTTTAGTGAGGCCCTAGGTAACTTAGCAAGACCCCATCTCAAAATAAAAAATAAAGGGTTAGGGATGCGGCTCAGAATAGTTGAGTTACTCGGTTCAATCCCCAGTACAAAAAAAAAAAAAAAAAAAAAAAAAGAGGGGCTGGAGCGGTGGCTCAGCGGTTTCAGCGCTTGCCTGGCAAGCACGAGGACCTGGGTTCAAACCCCAGCACCACGTATACAACTGAGTGTTGGAGCAACTAAGGCCATGTGAAAAACTAAATAAAGTTGTTTCTGTCTTTCTCTGTCTTTCTCACTGTCCCTCTCTCTTTAAAAAAAAAAAAAAAAGAAAAAAAA
>PVKS010041130.1:0-16220 GCA_004027875.1 Aplodontia rufa
CTCCTTCTTCTTCCCCTCCTCCTTCCCCTCCTCCTTCTTCTTTCCACAACTCCCAGGCTGACTTTTCTCTCCAATGTTCCCTTGAGTCCTTGGTCCTCTCTGCAGTACCCATGGTGGTTTTTTCTTCACAGCCCCAGGGGGTAGAGGGAGGAGCGTTGTGTGCAGAGTACTGGGCCAACGCCATTTTTCAGCTGCAGGGAAAGAGCCCCAAATGCAGCTCCCCTCAACACCTCCCTCCACCCGCTCCCTCTCTGCTTCCATCCTCTCCTCTCCCCACCTCTCTCCTCTGCACCCTTGGTGCCTTCAGCTCTTCCCGCCTCCCGGGCAGGTGAGGTTGAGTCCAGTTTTGCTCCCTCGAATCGTTCACAGGGAAGATGCTGAGAACCGGTAGTTGAACCAAGACCCAGCGTGCTGCCTGGCTGCGGCTGGCTGCGGCATTCCCGCCCTGCACTCTTCCTCGCCTGTGACCAGTTCCTGCAATCTGCTTGGCTCCTCACCGTCCCTCCTTTGGGTCTCTGTTCACAGTCTCCATCCCTGACCCCACCAATCGCACACCACTAACTGTCCCCAGCCCCTCTCCCCCACTCCACTCCAGTCCTCCTTCCTCCCTCCTCCCTTTCCCATCCTTTTTTATTGTTTAAAAGTAACCACATGTCAAAATTGCATGTACAGAGACCTGTGAGGCCACTGTTAGTTCAGAATAAAGAAATCCCCCTCGCCCCCGTGCATCCCCACACCCTTCCCGGCCCGTCCCTCCACCACGGTGGGGGCTGATTCCATCACTGCACACTAGCTTTGGACTCCTGTAAACAGAATCACCCCGTGCAGCTGCTTTCACCCCAAGAGATGCTCTTGAGGCCTTCTCCACGTTGTTGCATGGATTAGCAGATGGTTCTTTTTCATTGCTATGTAGGTTTCCACAATTCATTCATTGCCATTGAAAATGGTGCCTGTTCTGAATGCCACGAGTGAGTTTTCTGTGTCGAACCGTCATCGCCATCTAGCGTACTATACATCTTACGGAGTCAGTCCGTCTGTCCTTCCTTCTTTCCTTTTCGTTTTCAATGCTGGGGATAGAATCCAGGGTCTGGCACATGCTGAGAAAGCTCTGTTCTGCTGAGCTCGCCCCTCTCCTATACTTGGATCTTAGCTGTTCCCCAGAAGCTCATGTGTTGGGGGCTTGCTTCTCAGACCACAGTGCTATAGAGAACTGCTGGGCTTATCAGTGGGGGCCTGGGGGTGACTTAGTGTCCTTGAAGGAAATTCTTCCCCTTTCTTTGCATCCTGGCCAGGCGGTGAATGATTTTGCTTTGCCCTGCCTTGACGTGCTGCCCCCGCATTAGAGACCTGAAGTAACAGGGCCATCGGATGATGGTTGGAAGCCAACATGAGTCTTTTCTCTTGATAAGTTTATTTTCCTAAGATGTTTGTTACAGTAGCGGAGAACTGACTAACACAAGAAGCTTCTCCATGGCCAGGCCTCTTCTGAGTCCAGGGCACGCAGCGGGTAACATGGTGGTGTGGTCTGTGCCCTTGAACCTATGTCTTTTGCAGACCGGGCTGAGGGGTGCAGCCTTGGGGGTCCCACCCTATGACTTTTGCTGGATATAGGGCATGTGTTGCAGGGGGATTCTGTGATTTTGCCACAGTGATGGAAGCAGAGACAGGAACTCTAACACAGCGGCTCAGAGGGGTAAGCAGCACTGTCGGGGTGGGGCAGTTAGGGTTCCTCTTCCTCTGGATGGAGGATCCACCTCTAATCCTTTTTTTTTTTTAATAGAGAGAGGGACAGTGAGAGAGACAAAGAGAATCAATTTTATTTAGTTTTTCATGTCGCTTTTTTGCTCTGACACTTTGCTGTGTTCCTGGTGGTGCTGGGGTTCGAACCCGCGTCCTCGCGCATGCCAGGCAAGCGCTGCAACCACTGAGCCACCACTCCAGCCCCTCTAGTCCGTCCCTAGTCCCTCGCGGTGAACACTGTCTTCCCCCCTCTCCTTACCTTTCTGCTCAGGTGATCCCGGCCTTAGGAGGGGACGCGAAGGAGCGCTGCCTTAGACGTGCGGTTCCCCAACGCGTCCCCCAGGCTGGTCCCTGGCTTTGAGAGCTGCAGAAGTTCATTCGGGATTTTTTTCCTGGCAAGATTCCCAGAGAGCAGGATTTATCTAAACTCGCTAATATGAAGCATTTGCAAATAATTATTAACAGATGTTTGTGTTTTCCTTCTTCATGAAGACGGCTGTGGGGCGACTCTAATTCAAGGGGGAAGTGGAGCGAATGGTCTCCCTCGGGGCCTCCTGGGCCGAGGTGGTCTCCACGAGGGCCCTCAGCTGCCCTGGGCGCTGTCCCAGGCTGGGCTCCCCTCACTCAGCTCCCGCTCTCCTCCGTGGGGAAGCTCTTGGCTTTCTCACTGCATCCTGAGACGACTCCCCTGTCACCCACCCAGCGGCGGCCTCATCGCCTCCCCTGCATGGCCTCTTCCTGGTCTTGCAGCTCTGCTCCCCCCATCCCTTTGCGCTCAGGGCCAGGAGAGCAGCACCGGGCTCACCTGAGCCAGGTCTCCCCCAGGCTCCGTGCAGAATCCACCCCGGCTCCCCCTGATGCGTGATAAAGGTCCAGGGTTCATCGTCCGTGAGGCCCTGCGTCCTCTTCTTTACTGGCCAGGCGCGTTCCTGCTGTGGGCCTTTGTCTCCCTCAGCGCACAACGTTCTCAATGCAGACTTCTTTTTCTGGTAATGGCAATTGAACCCAGGGATGCTTTACCATTAAACCGTGTCCCCAGGCCTTTTTGTTTGTTTATTTTTTAAATTTTGAGACAGAGTCTTGCTAAGTTGCTGAGGCTGGCCTGGAACGTGAGAGCCTCCTGCCTCAGCCTCCCAAAGAGCTGGAATTACAACTTGCTATTGTTCTGAATTCAGCTGTCAGTGCCGAAGATCATCTCATTCCAGGCTGATCCCCGTGCCCAGAAGAGCTCTTGGTCTCTAGTAGGTGCTCAATAAATACACGTGCATATCTGCTCCACGTATATATCAGAGAAAGCTCCTCAGATCAGCTGACGACTGCGTGCGTTTGCACAGCGGTTTGCGGAGATGCTTGGAAATATATATCAAGGGTCTTAGAAAATGTAGCAATTTCGCATCTGACTCAGGGATTTTATAGAGCATCACAGCATCTGACCGCTCAGAACACAAAGGCAGGCTGTCGTTCACCGCCTTATCACTTTAAAAAGCGTCTACATGGGGGCTGGAGCCGTGGCTCAGCGGTCACGGCGCTTGCCTGGGATGCACAAGGATGCGGGTTCGAACCCCAGCACCACGCGCACCGCGAAGCCTCGGAGCAATGAAATCCACAAGAGAAACTAAATAAAACGGATTCTCGCTCTCTTTCTCCCTCTCTCTTAAAAAATAAAAAGCAGGTACATGGGAACATTATGAAAAGTTCACAAAAGAGGAATAAATAAATAAATTAAATGCAGCCATCAAAGATGACGGCCGTAACAGAACATAACAGAAGAGGAGGCGGCGGAGGAGCCCGTGCGCTGCTTGAGGGATGGGAACTGGAATTTTACAGGGAGCATCTGGGCTGGGTGAGCGGCGGGGACAGAGCGCACTGGGATTGTGTCCTGCTGGATGGACCCGCACTTCACCAACCCACGCTCGTCCTAACTGAAGGAACGCTTGCAGACAGACTCGGAGTCTCAGAATTCACCGAGAGGACGCATCAGCAGTGATCTCCCGGGCCTGCGACTTTTCCTGACTAAATGTCACAGCAGAGCCGCGGATGTGTTTGGTTTCATGCGTGGCTTTGGTGGTGGGCATCGCAGAGGGAGTCGCTGTCGCGGCACTCGGAGTTCTTTGTCCGTTTCCCCAGAGGGTCTTAGAAATCGTTTGGCCATCAGCTCATCCTCCTTCGAAGCATTTCCCTCTGCCGTTCACGGTCTCCCTCACTCTTTTCAGGACTGGGGAACTGACACAGGGGAGCTCTGCCACTGAGCGACACCCTCTGCCCTTTTATTGTTTCATTTTGAGACAGGGTCTCCCAACGTTGCCCAGACTGGCCTCGAATTTGTGATCCTCCTGCCTCAGCCTCCTGGGTAGCTGGGATAACAGGCGTGTGCCACCGTGCCTGGCTGGTTGCCCCCTTTTCAGCCGTTAGCCAGTCTAACTCCACAAGCTCCTGGCTCATCCGTGGTATTCTCTGCTTCCTGCAGGGTGCTCCAACATCACTTTCGTGAAATCCCGCCGTCCCTTGCAAAGATTTCCAGTCTTTGCTTTTTGATTGATTCACATTGTCTTGGGCTGTGAAATTTCACAGAACCCTTGGATAAACGGTGATACACGCTGATCTGAGGGCTGCATAGCGATGTCTGTGTTAGTACAGAGCAGAGGCTTGAAGGGGATAATTGTAAGGTGATCAGCTCATTAGAGAGCATTTTAATGTGCCAGATGTGGTAGTGCACGCCTGTAATCCCAGTGACTCTGGAGGCTGAGGCAGGAGGATTGCAAGTTCGAGGCCAGCCTCGGCAACTTAGGGAGACTCTGTCTCAAAATAAATAATAAAGATGGGCTGGGGGTGGGGCAGAGTGGCGCCCTGGGCTCAATCCCCAGCACCAAAACAAACAAACAAACAACAAACATAATCAAACAGAAAAACACACGGAGGATATTGAAATGTTAGCTTAGCTTTTGCTTCTCTGAACTCAAAACCGTGTGGATGTCTGGATAACAAATCATAAAATGAACACCCAGAGGGCGAGAAATTGTGTTATATGAAAATGTCTTCACACCATGATTCCATAAATAATGGGGGGAACCGGACAGGAACTCAACAAAAGACCCACAGTGTAGTCAAGGGGTAGTGGCTTAAAATCATTTTTAATAAGGAAATGGCTTTGCTTCTGAAAAATATTTCAACACAAGTTATAAGAAATTTAAAGAAAAGCCTCAGGGTTGTTTCTGAGAAGCACATCTCTTTGATGACAAAAAGTGACTTTCAGCCAGGTCTGGTGGCACACACCCGTAATCCTAGCTACTCTGGGAGGCTGAGGTGGGAGGATCACTTGAGCCCAGGAATTTGAGGCCAGCCTGGGGAACATAGTAAGACTGTCCCAACATAAAACAAAACAAGACTTTATTACCAAAGAGTCAGTGGGAGGCACTGGAAGTTAACGAGACCTACACGCAGTCTCTAAGCCCGTGTCATTTACCCATTTTGTAAATGAACGCACTGAAGCCAGAGAGGTCAAGCATCTTGCCCCAGGCCACACAGCTCCTCACACATCACGCTAGCTTGCATTGCATCTTCGAGCCTAATTAAATCTCTTGCCGTTGATTCTGGCCACAAAAGGGTGACTCAAAGCAATTTTTCCCCTCTTGATTGTGCTTTCAGACACGAGCTCAAATGGGTGCCTCAGGCAGGAGTTGAGTGATTTCTGCCAACGTGGTCTGAAAGCATTTCTGCCGCAGAAGACAAGAGCGAAGCCAGCAGCGGAATGAAGGACCCAGCGCGAGGTTTAATGCTCTGCCAGGTCCATTCGCTGTGCTCGCTCCGCGGGCCTCGCAGGACGCAGCGGAGCACAGGCGCTTTGTGCGGCTCTGCACGTGGAATTCTCGGATGGGCGCCCGGGGGCTCTTTTCTGCTGCCTTTGTGTCTGCAGTGGGCCCTTCGCTGTGTTTGCCTTGATCAAGTTTCAGGTGCACTCAGCAGAGATGAGCGTCCTCGCAGGCCCTGCTCGCGTGCCCCCTTCAGGGCATCTTTAATCCCTGCAGGGCGCTCCAGCCCTCATCCTGCTGAGCCGAAGAAGAGACTGAGGGTCAGAGGTGTTCCATGAAGCGTGCGGGAGCGCTATTATTACTCTGCTGCTTTTTTCCTAAGTGAGGAAATCAGCCCCACGAAGGGGTTCAAGGTTTTGCCCAAGGTCATGGAGCTCATAAGGGCTCCCTCCCTCCACTAGAATAGGATAGGGTCACAAATTTCCAAATTTCAAGTAGCCACGTTAGAAAAGAGAAAAAGAAATGAGTGAAGTTAGGTGTTTATTTATTATTTATTTATTTTTGGTACTGGGAATTGAGCCTAGGGACTCTTAACCACTGAGCCACATCCCCAGTTCTGTTTATTTTTTTATTTTCAGACAGAGTTGCTTAGGGCCTCACTAATTTGCTGAGGCTGGCTTTGAACTTGTGGTCCTCCTGCCTCAGCCTCCTGAGCCACTGGGATTACAGGCGTGCGCCCCTGTGGCTGGCTGAAGTTATTTTCGATAAAGTATTTCATTTAACTAATATTTGGCAAATGCTGTCATCTTCACAGGGAATGAATACAAAAATTATTAATGAGGTATTTGGCTTTTATAATTGAGGCTTTGATATCTGGGGTGGAACATCTTAAACTTAAATTGAAATTCAGATCAATCGCAATTCAAGAGCTCAGGGCCCTCATGTGGTTTGTGGCTATGTTTTGGACAGTCCAAGTCTTTTGATGAACACTTTTGTAGATTAAAATTATACAATAGGGGGGGAGCTGGAGCAGCGGCTCAGTAGTTACAGCGGCATGTGCGAGGATGCAGGTTTGAACCCCAGCACCACGTACACAATGAAGTGTCTGAGCAATGAAGTCCACATGAAAAACTAAGTAAAATTAATTCTCTCTCTCTCTCTCATTGTCTTTGTCTCTCTTTTAAAAATTACACAATAAGACTCAGGAAGTGCATATATTAGGGATACTTAATTTATGCTTAAGCTTTATCCTGTGGTCCCATCCAAAATTTTTTTTAAGAAGGAAGGGATCAAGGGAGGAAGTAAGTTAGTTAATTCCTTGTGCCTAAAGATTTTCTCTCTCTCTCTCTCTTTTTTTTTTTTTTTTTTTTTTGGCAGTGGAATTGAACCCAGGGCTGTTTAACACTGAGCCACATCCCAAGCCCCCTCACTTTTTTTTTCAAGACAGGGTCTCTCCAAGTTGTTTGGGCCCTTGCTAAGTTTCTGAGGCTGGCCTCCAACTTGCAATCCTCCTGCCTCAGCCTCCCAAGTCACTGGGATTTATAGGAGTGCGCCACCACGCCCGGCTAAGGATTCTGAAGTCGTTAACAGAATTGGTCCGACTCCACTGTCTTAGTTTGGGCTTCCTCTGAAAGCACATCTGTAAACGAGAATTCATGGCCTGGAGGACACACAGAGGAGTAGGTAGGGGAAGACTATATCAAGCGAGCCACTGGGCAAGTAAGTTACCAACCAGGAACGCTGGGACGCAGTGGCGGCAGTGACCTCGAGGGGGCAGCAGAGAGCACAGTCCACCGGGAGCCTCCAGGGGCTGGGGTTTTTCCATCACCTCCTGTCAATCACGGTGGAGGGCAGCTCCTTCCAAGCATCAGTCCCTTGACACCCGGCCTGCAGAGGGGACATTGGCTGCCAGAGAAAGCGCCCTGGGAGTTGTAGCACCGGAGTGGCGTGGGGAGGTTGCAGGGGACCAGCCTGCCCTTAAATCCAGAGGATCTCTTTTTCATCGCAAGCCCCACGAACTTTAAGTCTGTTAACTTTGTGACAGTCTGGCTGCCATATGGGACAAGGGATAATTTAGCTGTTGTCATCTTCGCGATGGAAAAGGCAGAAGAGCTGCGGAGGACTTCGCGGATGCGTGCGTATGGTCACACGTGACCTTGCGCACATTTGTGTCCCCTTCTGCGCGGTCTCCAAGCCGCGTCCTCTCTCCACACCTTAAGTCGCCTTCTCTCCTCCCACTGTCGTTTTAAGTCGCTGGACTAAACAGAAGAAGATTTCGAAAGCCAGCGCGTGCTTTCTGGAGAGCAGACGCTGCTCAGGGTCCCCTCTGTCCCCAGCCCGCTCCCTCTCCTTCCTGCTGGGGAGCCGTCTGCCTGCGCCTCTGGCTCCTTCGTCTCTGCTTGGCAGCAGGCACGTGGAGTGATCTCTGTGCGTTTCTGGGAAGATGGGCCACCACCCCTACTTCAGGCACTGGGTTTTCCATTTGGATCCCTCTCTTCTGCGGAGGCTGGGACAGTGGGAGGACCTCCGAGGTCCAGGGACGTTTTAGGGTCCCTGTTAGGGCGTGGCTCTGGACCGTCTCCGGGGGCTGTTGTGGAGGACCCGGTCCCTGGTGGCTCTTCTGGGGAGTGACCGGATTATGAGTGGGTGGATCCGCCCGTGGCTGGAGGGGCTGCAGGAAGGCGTGTGGGGCGGCACCCGCGCTGGGGACGCGCTGGGGACCCGCGTGTGGGGCGGCACCCGCGCTGGGGACGCGCCGTTGAGGACCGGGCCGGGTCCCTGGCCTGGCCTGGGGCCGTGGGGAGCTGAGCTGTCCTCCTCCTCCGCGCAGCGCTTCCCTTCCGACTCAGAGCCTTGGAGCTGGTCCGAAACCCGGAGCCCAAAGTGTCTTTCCTCCTCCAAGTCGCCCGTGTCACAGTGTGTGACCTAGTCCCCAAGGGTGACTTCAGAGGCGAAGTCTCCGAGGCGAGTTTCGTGAACACACGCACCTCCTGTTTGCGATGCGTCGCTCTCTGGGACTTGGTGGCTCGTGAATAACTCAGCCACCAATCGCTTTTCAAGCGCAAACCAGAACGAGCCAAAGCGAGCTCACGACACCAGCTCCGCTGCGGGGCTCGCACACTCGGGCCACCCTTCCCTAGCGCTAGGGGCAGCTGCTGTGCCCCAGAGGCCACTGGAATATCAAACCCGCCCGTCCCTGCGCACCCGGGCCCCGCGCTCCTTCCCGCGGAGCGCGCTCGCCCCGGGCCTCCGCTGCCCGCTGCCTCCGAGGGCTCCGGGGCTCCCCCATGTGGCCCTGCGCGGCACGACGATTCTCGGGTCCCATAATTGACAAACTCCTGATCCTTGGCCTCCCTCTTCCTGAATAATAATAAATCTACGTTGTAAAACAGTAAAGACCCATCGTGGGGTGATGTCCTGTTGTCACGGCCACCTCCCGCCCTCACATCCTCTCCCTCTCTCCAGTCTGGCCACGCAAGTCCAGTGGGTCCGCAGCTCCATCCGCACAGGTCTCTGCCCTGGGAAGTCTTCCTTCAGGTCACCTGCGGTCCCGCGCTCCTTCCTTCCTTTCTTTAGGTCTCTGTTCAAATGCCACCTTCTCTCTGGGGTCTCCCCATCCTCTCCTTCCCTGCTCCACTCTTCCCATAACTTGGGACAAATCTCCCCAATTGCATGCATTTATTTTTCTGGTTTCTCTACCCATGAAGGTGAGAACAGATGATCCCCTGTTCTCTTCACAGCTGTATGGACCTGGGAAATTACAGAGGCTCAATAGACCTCTGTTTGATGAATGAATAAACGAACGAACGAAACGGATCGTTTTTCTTCCATGCAATGATACTCTCAACGCGAGTGTCTGGAATTCTGTCTCCAGGTGTGGGGAAACTTGTTATTTTGCAAGTTTTGGCGATGCTGTTGAGTTCCTACACAAGGAAAACCAAGATCAGAGCTTCCAGAAACAGATGCGGCTCATTTGATTAAATTTCCCTCGCTAACTTCTCAAGATACCCATGAATATATAAGTAAGCATTTAATCAAGCTCCGGACTTACCAGGGGGGGTTCCAAGGGGGGTTCGACGCCACATCTGATTTGTAATTGCCCGAGAACGTAGTAAGCTGGAGTACTTTTGTTTCCGTAATTAAGTGCCAGGTTTTTGTTGCAATGTGAATCAAGAATTCTTCAAGTGCTTCATGTGAAAAGGATTCTTTTTTCTTTTCCTTTTGGAAAAGTTCAGATACATTCAGAAGAAGAGAATGGCATGACAACCTGCCACATTCCTTCCTTTGTCCTTGGTAATTATCCATTCACTACCCACCTTTTGTTTCTTTATTCCAACCTTTAATATAACCTTAATTTGAAAATTAAGGCTAATTTTTATTTGCTTTACCACAATCCTGGGTCATGTTAAAGAATGTCTCAGTCTTCAGGAAATTTCACCTGTAAATATTTAAGTGTGTTCTTTTAAATATTATGGACTCTGCGGCCGCCATGGAGAACAGAACGGTGACTCCCCAGGAAAGCGAAATGTAAAGGTAACATATGATTCAGCAATTCTGCTTCCGGGTGTCTAATACCCCAGAGCCAGGACAGCAAGGACTTAAACATATCTGTTCAGCTGTGTGTATACCTGAGGTACTCACCGTGCCCAAAGGCAGAAGCAATCCAGGGGGTCATCAGGAGACAAATGGATAAAGACCAAGCAGTACATCCATACAGTGGAATATTACTCAGCTCTGAAAAATAATAAAAGTGGAACACATGCTACAACACGGATGAGCCTTGCAGACATTGCACCAGGCTAAATAAGCCAGTCACAGAAGGACAAATACTGTGTGCTCTACTTGCAGGAGGACCCTGGTGTCATCCCATTCACAGACAGGAGCTCTGGACGGGCATGGCATGAGGTCATCACCACACATGGAGCAGCTGGAGGAGCAAATGTTTCTGTCCTTGTCTTGCTGACCGTGGGCTGCATTTGACACCTGGGTGCCCCTCCACCTGCTGCCTACCAGCTCCCAGCCCTCTCCCTCCTCCCTGGTGGTGCCTCCTCGTCCCCAGGGCTATCCCGCCCTGCTCTGTGGCACCCTAACGTCCACACCTCACGGGGGTCTTTCCCACCACCTCCACCCTCTCCCTATTTTATCCAC
Organism: Aplodontia rufa; assembly: GCA_004027875.1. Classification (NCBI taxonomy): domain Eukaryota; kingdom Metazoa; phylum Chordata; class Mammalia; order Rodentia; family Aplodontiidae; genus Aplodontia; species Aplodontia rufa. The sequence continues at coordinate 10,638 of PVKS010041130.1, forward strand.
TCCCAGGGGGTCCTGCGAGCTCCTTCACACCCTGCAATTGTTTTCTGTGACTTCTCTCAAATAATCACACTCTAGGGAGTTTAGGGGAACACAAATGTATTCCCTCCTGGTCCTGAGGGGCCAGAAGTCCAGCAGCAGGTGTCCGCGGGGCTGTGTTCCCTCCAGAGGCCGGCGGGAGAAGCCCCGTGTCCCCCGGCTCCTGGTGGGGCCAGGACCCTCGACCTTCCTTGACCTTTGGGCTCCTCCCTCCAGTCCCTGCCTCCAGCCTCAGTGGCCGTCCCCTCTGCCTGTCTTCTGTCTCTCTCCCAGAGGGGGAGCGGAGAGAGAATCAACCTTATCTAGCTTTCGCTGCTCTGACACTTGCGTACGTGGTGCTGGGATTCGAACCCGAGTCCTCGCATGCCACACAAGCACTGTAAACACTGAGCCACTGCTCCAGCCCCCTTCCTGTCTCTTAAGGACACAGCGCTGGATTCAACCCCGCTGCCTCCTCCTGGGTGAACTCATCTCCGCTCCTTCGCTCGGTCCCATCTGCAATGACTCTTTCCTCCCTAAATGAAGCCACACACAGATTCTGGGAATTGGGACATGGATGTGTCTTTTGGGGGCCACTGTTTCCCCCATGACAGCCCCAGAAGTGTGTCCCTGTCATGATTTCTCTGCACAGCCTGGGGCCTTACGGCCTCCACGCACATCCATCCTCCCCTCTTCCAGCCCTCCCGTGACACCTTCTTCTCCATTCATCCATCTTCTTCCCAAGGCAGCACCCCTGTGGCCCATGCTTCCCAGGTTTGGGTGCAGGCCCTGCTCACTGATTGTGTGAATGGCCAAGTTACTTAACCTCTCCACGCCTCATGTGTAAAATGCGGATAATAATAGTCACCATCTCTGTGGACAATATCTGTAAAGCACTTGGAACAATCAACTAAAATTACACTATGAATAATAATAATTTTGTCATATAACTAAATATCTAATTAAGCTGTTAACCTTCCAGGACTGCTTTTCTACATATTGTTGAGAGCTTAAGAAGTGACACCTCCCCCAGGAAGCCTTCCCTGACTGTGCTGACTTCTCCAATCTCCCTCTTAGAGTATCTTTGCAAATCTGGACCATGGTTCAGTGCCTAACAGTACAAACACTGAAGCCTTGTCCTAGTAGGAAGGCCCAAAGCCCTTTGAGTGGGGTGGGGCACCTACCTGTTGCTCAATTATCTGCTTGATGAGTGGGTAATTGCATTAAGAAGTTGATGTCAGAATCCTACTCACAGTTATTTTAAGGAAGCGAGGGTGTATCAGTCAGTTTTCTGCTACTCTAACAAAACACCTGAGGTTGGGTGCGTTAGTGAACTTCATGTTACTATAACCAAATACCTGAGAGAGCTACTTATAAAAAGAAAAGGCTCCTGGTTTTGGAGGTTCAGTTTCCAGTCCACACTCAGGTGGTCACTTTACCTCGGGCCCAAGGTGAGGAAGCACGTCACAACGGGACCACAAGGTGGAACAAACTGTTCCCCGCTCTAGCCAGGAAGCAGAGGGGAAAGAGGAAGAGCTAAGGCTCCCTTCTCCCTCCAAGGGCACAGCCGTGGGGACCAAGCCAGGAACACATGGGCCTTTGGGGGACATTCAAGATCCAAGCTGTCACACCGGGCAAGTTTATAGAGAAGAGAGGTGAATTTGACTCACAGTGCTGGAGGTTCCTGGCTGACACTGGCATCAGCTCAGCTCTGATGGCATCAGATGATGTCACAATGGTGAGGCCACAGGACAGGGAGACCACAGCAGAGAGGGGGAGCAGCCAGGCTGGCTCTCTGGTGACCACCTCTTGTGAGAACTAGCCAGAGTCCTGCAGGAGCTACCTTCAGCTCTTTCAAGGGTGACGACCCCAGGGAGTTCCCACAAGGTCCCCAGCATTGCTGAAGACCATGCTGGGGACAAATCAAACTGTATCCAGACCATGGTGGAAGCCAAGGGGAGGCTGTGGAGGAGGCTGTGGTTAACAGCCTCCAGACGCTCCAGATGCCCAGCCCACCTCGCAGGTGCAGCGGGCCTCTGCTCTGTGCTGCTTTTGCCCTGGGAGCTGGTCGCTCACCACCTGGAGCATTCTGGTTCCTGCATAGAAGGGAAGCCTGCTCTCGAGGAGTGTCCGCCGTCTAGCAGAACTTTCTGGAAACATCCTTTGCCTATGCTGTCTGATAAGGCAGACCCGACGCACGTGGCTTTTGAGTCCTAGAAATGTGCTTTGTATGACCGAGGATCCAGATTTCAAGTTGGCTAATAGTAACAGCCCCACGTGGCTGGGGGCCACTGACCCGGACGCTGTGGCAGTAGAGACATTGGCACCGGCAATTCCAAGGCTGGCTTCATTTCCGGGGGGAGCTCGTGAGCCAGAGTCAGTCACAACACAAGGGACCGGGAGTCCCTCTTGCTGGCATGGAGAGACCTGGAGGTGTTTGGTGACCTTGCTCTAGGCTGGTCTCAGACACTAAGGCTTTTCAGAAACTAGAAAGGAAAAATAATAAATAAATAAAACTTGGGGCTGGGAGTGTAATGGGGTGGCAGAGTGCTCGTCTAGCAGGCAAGCGTTCATTAAAGAGCTCATAGTGGGGTTGGGAAAGTGAGGTCTGCACCTGAGGATGTCGCGAGAGAACCACCGATGGAGCGCAGGGCCGCTGGCCTCCCTCAGAAGGAGCAGGGGGAGAAGTGAGACCGAGGCAGAGAAAAAGGAAGGCAAAGAGTTTCTACGAAGTAACCTCAAAAGTGCAGTCGCTCTTGCCACCACCTATGCATTAGCAGTGTCACTAAGCCCCGCCTAACTTCAACATGGGGACACGCGGGGTGGGGGTCACGCGGGGTGGGGATCGTGGAGGGGGTGGATATGGCAAGTGGGGATCGCTGCAGGTCGCATCTAAAGCTGCTTTCTGTGTTTGTAACCATTTAAGCGTCTCTGAGTTTTTATTGACAGCCAAGATTTTAATTTCAATAAAATACAAAACAGACCAGGATTGCATCTAACGGTCTCTGTCCACAAGAAGCTTACTCTTCGTGTGTGCAGGGAAACATGTCTCAGAGAAAACACAAACAGGTGCTGACCTCAGACTTTCCTAAACCAAAAAAGTCCAACCAGATCACCCGGTGGATTCTGGCAACAAAGCTCACCTACGCTTTCGGGAGTTCCAGATCAGCCTTTTAGTTCCTAAGTATGAATCCTGAGCGGACAAGGGCTTCCACACATCCGAGGACAGCCTCCAACGTAACAAACACCAAGCTAATAACTCGGAGAGAAAAAGCATGCATGGAAAAGATAATTTCAAAAAATGATTGCTAGAGATGCATGAAAAGATACTATAATCCCGAAATAAGAAAAGGGCACTGCACAAGAGGAGCACTCAAAGCAGCAATCTTGAAATAAAAAGTTAACGCATAAGCAAAAACCGCAGTAGAAGGATTGAAAGATAAACGTGGAGAAAGTTCTCAAAAAGAAGAGTAAAATACAAGGAAATGTAACGTGGAAGGTAACAAAACACAGAGAGAGGCCCAAGAAGCCCCAGTCGCTGCGTCGTTCCAGCCTTGGTGCCTTTGCGATGACACCAGCTTCGGGAACTCCCTGATGAGTCTTGCATGAGAGTCCTCCAGTGAGAATCACGCGGCAGATCCCAATCAACCCCCAAAATCATAAAATTCAGTAAGGGCCCATGGCTAGTTTATGTCACTAGGTTTGGGCAGGTAAAACCTCTCATTCATCCTTGCTCAGAAGGTCACTAGAGGATGTGCTCCAGCATCATGAGGGTGTAAACCGAAAAAAAAAAAAGTATCCATGGGGCACTGGAATCAAGGGATCCAACAGAGAGAGGCAAAGGGAATCTCCCGTAGGGGAAAAAGAGAGAGTTCAGGATGAGAGCTGCCCCAGAGAGGGCTCCCAGCCCTGGTCCTGAGCAGAACTGGCCCCAAGGATTCAAGAAAGGCTGCTGTTGGGTCACCACAGCGGTAGAATCACGATTCAAGACTCAGGGTCGAATTAGCTCTGTGTTCCTAGTAAACCAAGAAAATTCTACCATTAGGACAATGATTTACTCCAAGGGGAATGTCAAGGTGTCAAGAAAGGAAAAAGTGGTCTTAATTCATTTGTGGCAGAACTGTGAATAGCGTTTACTTGTGTGTGGTCACACAAAGGCCGAACCGTCTTGACTTTATTGTAGGACAACGTAGGGCGGACGTGGGTTTCAGAAGGGAAGCTACAGAGGCTGGAGGGAGGAGAGAGAGACCCTCCGCTCCCGCAGCGGACGTTAGCAGTGAGTGCCTTAGGGTGGTGACATTGCTGCTCCCGTTCTCATGTGAACATTCCTTACTGCTGCTGAAACGCAGAAGTAGATGTCTAGTTCTTCCAACCTCACCATAAACGCTTCACGGCCAATGCTTGTCCCTGTCTCCTGTGGTGCTTGACCCCGGATGGGACACAGAGGATGCAATCAGCTTCAGAGCTATTGCTGGAGTAGAATAATAATGTTGAAAAAAAATGAAGCCTAATACCAGTAAAGGAAAAGGTGTCTGGAAGAGTCATCAGCAACGGAGTTCATGAACGAGGTGGTGAATCGCAGCGGCTGGCCTGAAGAAGGGGCACGGAGGAGCCGGGCTGCTTAATCCCCGGGGCTCCCCCTCCATTCTCCCTCCTTGCTCTATTTTCCTTTCTCGTCCTTAGCACCTGCTGATGGATTTTACCTATTTCTTCAGTTGCTCTCTGTCTCCGTTCAGCTCCACAAGCACTGTCTTGATCCGTGCTCACAGAGCCACTCGCCACATAGCAGGTGCTCAGTAAAGCTCAGGAAGGAAGGAACGGGCCTTGCGCCTAAGAAACTTTCTGTTGCTAACTGCTTAACTTTTCATCGTGTAGAAATTTCAGATTCGCTAAGAAGTTGTACTAATAGTGCAAGGAATTCTTGTCCACCCTCGGTCCAAGCTCCTCAAATGTTAACATTTCACAACGTAAACTTATCTTTCTCTCTTTTTGCTCCCTTCCTTCCTATCTCCCCTTGAGCTACCACGTAACCCTCTATACCTCACTGTTTCCTAAAACACCATTGCTCATAGGGAGGTATCTGGGTGGGGGGCACCAACAACGTAGCTTACTCTTTACTCCCTAGAGAAGCCAAATAGTTCTTATGCAATCATTTAATTCTGGAAAATGCATGATTATATATATTATACACACACATTTATATCTGCTATGGGGGCAGATACAGAAGAGTCCAGAGACTGGGGTGATGTGGTGTGATTCTGGATTAGGATCAGGGGCTTATCATATTGTTACAACATATGCATTTATGATCGTTCAACAACACAGCTCCTCAATAAAAACAAAGAGCTCCTGTATCCGCAGAGCACATTGACCAAAATCAGGAAATTAGCACGGATTCGATGTTGTTACCTCATGCACAGACCTTCCTCGGATGTCACCAGCTGTCCCAACAACGTGCTTTTAGAGTGAGGTGAGATCCTGACTGTGTGCTTGGGTTTGATTGACACATTTCCTTTCACCTGGCCCAGATTCTCAGTCTGCTTTAGTGTTGTTGACATCAATGCTTTC
>PVKS010041131.1:0-16207 GCA_004027875.1 Aplodontia rufa
CAGAAAGATTCTTCAAGAGACTCTTCATTCAGTGTCCTAAAATCTGATGTACTCTGTGGATTAACCTGTCTTTTCCATCTCTTTGTTAGACTTCCCCCCTTAATCTTTTTTAAAACTATTCATTTCCATATTTGCCCCAAATTTTATGTTTTATTTTCTTCAACTTGTTCTTTTTCAATTTTTTCTTCCAAGAACCATAATAGATACATGGATTTTTTTTAAATAAAGGAACCTCAGAAGGAGTCTATGAATCATCGTCTTTTTTGTTACCTCAACCATTCTACCTCATATGGGGCCTGGGACTCCATCACTGGGTGTTTTGTCTATGTGCATCCCTTCCCAAAGGGACATGCAGAATAGCAGGTGTTAGCCTATTCCCACATTAGCTCAGAGATTAATAAGCTGATCTGCCTCAAAGTGCCCAGCAGCATCACTTCCCAGGTTTCTCTACAGTGTGTGTAAAGGGGACATTGACCACCAGGAAAGCACTCTTGCAAATATACCTTTTCCACACATCCCTGGGAACATCTCACCTTACCAATTTTCCTAGCTGCTTCAGTGGCCCATGCACATAAACAAGTCCATTCTAAATTAAACTGGGGGACCCATACACCCCCATAGAGATGTTCTCCTGCTTGTGGGGGTGGGTCATGCCAACCTCCGCACTGCTTCCTGAAACTGTAGCCCGAAGATGCCTGATGTTTATTGTTCTTAAGGGAAGGATAGGTATTCCCAAGGTGAAGCTCAAAGCAAATCTCACAAATACAGGACAAGCTGAGTGAGTGATGTCCTTTAGATGCTCACCATCCTGTAAATTTGCTTTGGCTGGAAATTGACACTCACCATGAGCTGCTGTTAAATAAAGATGGCCACTAAATCGCTGCCTCCTTGCATATGTCATCTTGCATAAAGGAACATGCATTGTCCGTTGCATTTGGAAGAATTCATATTTGTGTTTTCTGATGTGCTACCGTGAAGAGCATGATACTCTTTGACGCCCAATATTTGGGCAATTTGCATTGAAACTTCAGAGTCCTGATGGTGAGCCAGCTCACCGCCATAGGTCATATTCAGGTCACTCCAGACACAGATTAGGCTGGTTTTCTTCAACAATATCCCACCCAATAGAGTATGAACTAGCCTCTGTAAGCACTTTACCTCCATCAAAAAGATACACAAAACCTCATCCCTGGCAAGAGTTGCCTGCTATCTAGCATGGTAGCCAAATTGAGTATCATTTAATCTGTATGTTTTGTGAGCAAGTAGAGAAGACCCCAGTTGCTCTCCAGAGAATTTATTAGGTGTTAACTGAGTACTTCAAAAGTTATATTTTCAGGATGATTCAAACTAGTGGAGACTATTTTTGACCATAATGAGGTGTATGTTCTTCCCTCAAAGTGTATCTCCTGGTATATAAGATAAAATTTAAAATATAGTTATAACAATATCTGCACAGAATTCCTGCTTCCAGTTAAGAATTGAGCATCTCTATTCTGATTCAACAGTTCTCCATGAAGCACTGGGGCAGGCTGAAATTGCTAACCCACATTTTCTACTCACATTCAACAAGTTCAGTTGTGTACACATTAAAATATTCTATGCAATAAGTTTGCTTTGAAGTTGTATTTTCAGTCTAATTTTTTTTCAAGTGCAGTCCATGTAAAGTTTACAAGTTGGAGTTCAATGGTGGAGCATGTGTTTAGCATGCGTGAGGTCCTGGGGTCCACTCCCAGCACCAAAATAAGAAAAAAGAAAAAAAAGCTTACAAAGTACTTTTACATATACAACCTCCTTAAAAATCAAAGCCAGGAAATTATTGTCCTCACTTTGCACTTGAGAAAATTGATATGCTAAAACAACAGAGCTGGATGCAAGAGCCCAAGCATTAATAGTGACTAAGCCGGGCTGGAGCAGTGGCTCAGCGATTACACACTTGTCTGTCATGTGCAACAACACGGGTTCAAACTCCAGCACCACGTACAACCAAGTGTCAGAGCAACGAAAGCCACACGAAAAACTAAATAAAATTGATTCTATTTTTCTCTCTCTCTTTTCCACTGTCCCTTTCACTTAAAAATAAAAGTGAGAAAGCCAAGGGGCCTAGGTTCTTGCACTCTGTACCTAGTGTGACATATCCTAATGTCCACACGCCATTGCTTCCTACAGAGCTAAACATGACAAAAGAAAAATGACTACAATTTCCAAATTTCTACAAAGAAACACAGGGGAAGTGAAGAATTCCAGCCAATCTGAGCGGATGGCAAAGAAACACAGAGCTGGACTCAGAAACGGGAGAGAGAAAGGAAATCGTGCGGTGCGGGAAGGTTGACTCCACGTTGCAACTCTGATTTTGCCAGTGTTTAATTTTTTTAGTCGAAGCCATTCATCTTCCACAGGGATCAAATGAGCTGCTGTGTCGGGAGGACACGTGTTGAGGGAGAGGGGCAACATTTGGGAATTGGGGCTTCTGAGATTCACTGCTCCAATCTGGCCACAGGGCTCCAGGGAAAATATTGATTTTTCATACAAAGCGAAAAAGAGAAATACAGTCTTTCTCTTCCACATAAGACACCCAACCCCCTGTTACCCCAAGACCTGTATCAGTTTCAAAGCCATATATTTTTCTTCCCTTCCCAAGATAAGAGCTAGGATGTTGCTAATCACCAGTATCTACTGCGGGGTTACAAGGGTGCGTTAGAAACAACAGATACATAAGCTGTATCTTCCTTTATGCTCTGATAGATGCATGAAGGCTGTTCCGATTATCAGAATTACTGCCGATCTCTGGATTCTAACACATGCAAATATCATATCGGAAAAAGCAAAGTGGGTTTCATCATTGCCAAGAGATTGAAAAGTTTCTGAGTGCCTTCTGCAGCTGAAGGGGACAGAGCTTTTCAGTAAGGTAGATCTTGCCATTCCCTATATCCCTTCCCTTCCACGACATCATATAAAAGTACTCTTGGGGGGTGGGGCAGTGGCGAATATTAATTGAGGTCCTTTCCAGGATCTCTTTAGATCAATGCATTGATCGCTGGCCCCAATCAGTACATCCAGAAGAACTTTGAGTAACTGGATGTAGGGGAGGGAAATTGAAATCTAAAGTTTCTGTCTTCCAGAGAGCAATGAATGTGAAAAAAAAAAGACTATTTTTAAACAAGAAAAGATGAAGATATTCTCAATTGTCATTATCCCCTCATTATCATGAAAGTGAAATTCCTAAAAATGAAGTGAAATTTCATAATGTTATTCATCTTATGAATACAATTAGCATCAGATAATTTCCAAGAAATGATCTAAAAAGTTCTGTCTGGCAAACAAGATAGGGATAGATGCCAGTTTTAAAATGGGAAGGGTGTTTGAAAGGAGGCTAAATAGTAAGTGTTAGAAAAACTCTGAATCGATGACTGAATTGCGTGTGTACCATCATCCAATGTTTATTTATATAATTGTGGAAATTCTGATAATAAATATTTGGAAATTAAAGAAACATTGTACTCAATTCAAACAGCAATTTATCAAAATTTCCACCCAACAAAAACATTCAAATTTCCAAAACAACATGTCCACTTAGTTGTTTTTATTTTGACATTGGTTATTCCAATCACAACAATTAAAATGGGTGAACTTGTTGAATAAGTTTGCATTAATTTTTTACACTTAAGATTGCACAGTTAGATCCTTATGCGAGACTTTGCAGCAAATGTGATAAAAATCCTCTTAGCCACTGCCTGTTTAATCTTTACTACTCATTCCAATCTTGGGACTTCCATTGACGTCAGTAGAAATCCTTGATATGAAATAAAAATATATAAAATAGAGTAAGTATAAAAGGACTCTGTATTTTGTGTTTATAGTAGGTTATAGATGTATGTACAGGGCTCTTTGCAAATTGGTCTACTTAAATAAAATGTGTGCTTTCACTTGTACAAATATAGTTTACTTATAAGATGAATTAAGTATGATTAAGAAAAGAAATTTGCAGTAGTTTGGAAGTACCTCCAGTTTTCCTTGTTTTCTTTTTCCAGAGTTCTAGTCTCTTACCATGGAGTCATTTACTCTTTGCATGAAGTTGCATTCCCATGTTTGTTTTAAGTGGTCAAGGGCTCCCACCCACCTAGTGATACAATAAAGCATTTATACTGACCAATATGTTATTAAGTGAGATGCTAGAACGTGGCTCAGTTACTGACATGTTACTTGTAGAGAGGAAGTATTTATACTGTATGAACATTCAATATTAGATGATTGTCTTGTGAAGAGCAGAGAAAACTATACACATTTCTTACCTGAAGAAATAACATGAGGAATTGATACACATTTTCTGATTTTTTGCATTTTTTGATTCTTATTCTTATTTATTTAATTCATTCTGGAGACTGAATCCAGAGCCTTGCTCGTGCCAAGTATATATTCCGTCACTGAGCTGCACCCACCCCAAGCTTAAGTGCAGAATTGTGAAGAGTTGGAAACCAGTCACTGGTGGAAATAAATACCTGCATTCATTGTCAAAGATTTAAGAATACCTTACAAAGCACGGGTGCTCAAGCCTTTTAGTGATTGCTTAGGATTTTTCTAAGGTTTGGTGCCCATGTTCATTCTAAGAGCAGGCTCACCCTCCTTGGCTAACAATGTGTTCTTGGAAGTTATTCAACCTCTCTGATCTTCAGTACTCTCAACTATAAAAATTAAGATACTATATGCACACATCTCTCAATCTGATTAGTAACCCAAAGTGTTGATGCACTCATCGTTAACATATTTTAAGTATCATTTTGTCTCCTTAATTTAAAGGTTTCCAGGAAATTTTTCTTTTAAAAAATACCCCCGTAATTGTCTCCATTTCCCATTAATAAAATATACTTGGATGATATGAAAGGGAGCGTCCATAAACTAGACTAAGGCTCACAAGAAACGCTGGTAGCTAACCTGTTTCACATGTGGCAACCACAATTACATTTCATACCGGTGCTTGTTTGCTTTCTTTGCCTGCCCCAAATGGATTCCACGGTAGCTGGGAACTTGCAAAATTATTGCCAGTTATAACTAGAGGAAAAAATATATTGAGTTTAACTTCATTACAGCTACAGCACTTGTATCAACAGGGCCTGGCATGAAATGGGAATGTTGCCGAAATCCATCAAATGACGTGACTGTTTAGAATAGGTGGGAGCAACTGTTGCTGCCTCCGAGTTCAGATCTTCTGTGGATCCTGTTTCTGTGGTCTTCTGGCTTGCAGGGCCGTCAAGCTGGAGACGGAGAGCCGAGCAGGCGTGGACTGTGAAAGAGATGAATCTACCACACTAGGAGTATGCTAGTTAGAGGAAGTCTGATGGCAAGAAGAAAAGTCTGAGCAGACTGGCAAGATCCAGGGTCAAAGAGAGGAAGAGGGAACATCAGTGACCCAAACTGAGCACTGATTTCAGTTCAGAGCACGTGTTTCATTTGAATATTGCTTTTATTTATTCCTTTGAACACTTATTGAGTGCTTAATAAAAGTAAAGATTTGGCTGAGTCCTGTCGTATGCTAGAGCAGGGCTCCTCAACTTCACTAATAGTCCCTTGTTGACAGGGGTGAGGCCTTTGAGTTGCACAAGGGGTAGCAGCATCTTGGGCCAATACACACTGGAAGTCAGTAGCAACCTTTCCCCAGGTGTGTGACCCAAAAATATCTGTAAACACTGACGAATGTTTTTGGGGTCAAACTCATCCCTAGACTACGGGGATAGACATTTCCCTGCACGAGTTATGTGTTTGCAACTCTTCACACTGATGCTTGTGTAGAATTCTGAGTTTGATGTACATCTAGAAAGTTGTCTGATAAAAACAGGAGAATCCTTACTCAGATCCTCAGTAGTTACAACTAAAGTCCACCAGAAAAACAAGTGTGCCACTGAAAGACTTCTTTACTCAAGCTCGCTTTGTGCTAGAAATGTTTCTGAGCTTGCATTTGGACCATGTTGTCAGACTGGTGAGTCGAAAGCAACACTCTGGAAATAGAGAACATTTAATGCTGAAATTTTAGATACTGACTTTATATGAAATGTGGCTTCCAGAAATGTGAGAAATCACTTGAGTAATTGGAAATGAAAGGTGTGGGGGGAAATGCAATTCAAGAATAGCATGGTATTTGCTGTGATAAGGGGACAACTAAGCAGCAATACACATATCCGGGAATCGTGAGAAATCACTTCGGAAAGAGAAGCTTTGTTCTGCATCTCAAAAGAGACAATTAAGGGGACTGGAGTGGTCACTCACAATTACTGCAATTGCCTGGCATGTGCAAGAACATGGGTTTGAACCCCAGCACCACGCACACAACAAACTGTAGGAGCAATGAAAGTCACATGAAAAACTAAATAAAATCAACTTTTTCTTTTTCTCTCTCTCTCTCACTGTCCCTCTCTTTAAAAAAAAATAGAAACAATTAAGACTGTGAAGAGAGAGCCTATAGATTGGGAGAAAATCTTTGCCAACTATTCTTCCAACAGGGGATTAATATCCAGATTAAAGATTTCAAAAATTTAATACCAAAAAAGGGGTTAGGGATGCAGCTCAGTGGTAGAGTGCTTGTCTAGCACATGAGAGGCACTGAGTTCAATCCTTAGCACTACATAAAAATAAGTAAAATAAGATGTTCTTTATATCTACAACTAAAAAATTATAACCCACTTCATAAATGGGCAAAAGATCTAAGTAGACATTTCTCAAAACACAAATGGACAACAAATGTATACAAAATGTTCAACATTCTTGCAATCAGGAGAAAGAAATCAAAAGTATAGTGAGATCTCCTCTCATCCTAGTTAGAATGGCAATCATTAAGAATACAATAATAATAAATTGCTGAAAAGCATGTTAGCAAAAAGGCACATCAGACTTTTATTATTATTAGTAGTAGTAGTAGTAGCAGCAGGGATTGAACCTAGGGGTACTTAAACACTGAGACATCCACAGCTCCTTCTTTTATTTTTTTTTTATTTTGAGACAGGGTCACTAAGCTGCTTAGGGCCTTGCTAAATTGGCTTTGAGCTTGTTGTCCTCCTGCCTCAGCCTCCCAAGCTGCTGGGATTATAGGCATGTGCTACGGAGACCAAACATTTTTGACAGGATTGCAAACTAGTACAACAGCTTTGGCAAGTGTATGGAGATTCCCCCAAAGACTAGGCGGAACCACCGTATGATCCAGCTGTCACACTCCTTGGCGTTTATCTAAACGAACTAAAATAAGCATACTATGTATGTAATACATACACATCAGTGTTTACAGCAGTACAATTCACAATAGCCAGGCAAATTAGCAGCCTAGGTACCTGTCAACAGACAAAAGGAAGAAGAAATATATATACACACATAACAGAGTTCTACTCCATCATAAAGAAAGAAATGACATCGTTTGCTGGTAAATGGATGGACGGGAGAGCATCATGCTAACCTCAGAAAGACGAGTCCAGTTTTCTCTCATATGCAGAAGCTAGAGAGAAAAAAGGGAATAAAAATGGTGATCTCTCAAGAAAGAAGTGCCAGCAGTAGAGTAGGCATGAGGCCAACAGGAGGGAGAAGGGAAAAGCTAGGGAATGAAGCTGATCGAAATCATGCTACGTGCATGTGTGACTATGTCCCAGGGAATTCTATATAGCTGCAATACACCAGTGAAAGATAATAAATAAATGAAGGAAGACTAATAGAGGAGAAGAAGGGAATTGGGACAACAAATTACGCTCTATACACAATGAATCCCACCATTATATCTAACTAAAATGCACTAGTAAAAGCCTTTTAAAAAGAAGAATAAAAGAAATACAAGTTTGTGGATCCCAAAGAAATTGAGCATGTGAGTTAACCAGAACACCTGTACCACCCTTGTTTCTTTGATCTTGATATGGAAACTTTCTGAAGGAAACACTCCATTCAGGACACTGGCTCCCTGAATTGAAGCCCAGTCATCATTTAAATCTCCAGACATAATCTGCCAGCAGTTCAGTTGCAACCATCATCACTGTGCTGCAAGATTCAGTGTCACTTCCATCGTGGAAGAGAAACCTGAGCCCCACTGTGTGGGACTCGCCGAATGGTTCACACACGCAGAGCCTGGTTCGAGGCTAATGACATCTGACACATAAAGTAAACACAGTGTGCAGGCTGTTTGTTGCAGCGGGCAGGACGGCGAGCCAAGAAGAGACTGCGGACTATGCATGGGGATCGTGTAAGCACAACTCTCCGTTATGATTAATGAAGAAGCTGAATTGCAAAGCCCCTACTCTTAAATGGTGGCTGTCCAAAGAATTCAACACAAAAGGCTGTGAAACAGAACATTAAAACAAGCACCAAGTTCAGATACACCTCCGGGGAGGGGAAGGGGCACATGGGGAGGGGGTTCACTTGATTTTATTTGTGGGTTTTTATTCACCTCCTGCACTGCTGCTGGAGGAGAGACGTGGCCCATGCAAACAGCGGTGGACCTTACCAGGCAAAACTGGGAGGAGAGGGTTGTCAGGGTTCCAGGAGTTCATGAGCAACTCCCCAGATTCCCAAAGCTTGTTGTTATTAAAAGTGGCTTTAAGACTGATGAAAGCTCCCAGGCCAATATTCTCAGAAAAACTGTAGTTTAACAGCAGGGAAGATAGGGCAAGGACACCCTCCAGTGCAGAGATAGCCCCCCTTCCTCCCGGGGGCTGCCTCCAGCAGAGCCAGTCTTTTGGCAACAGATTCAACCTTGAGTCCCTGCATCCTGGGGGAAGAGAAAGTTATTCCAACGCCATGACACTTTCATGCTAGGCCCTCATTTCTATAAAACGACCACTGCTTGCCAGTGACCCTTAAGGTGTCTAATGAGGAACAGGGACATTTCTGAAATGTGGAGAAAAAAATGGAGGTCGTGGATTGATGCAGCTGCTAAAGTGAGACAGAGAGGTTCTCATCAAAACTTCTTCCAACTTCGTCCCTAGCTGAAGCAATCTGACACATTTTCCCCAAATAATTTTGTTTGCAGACTATAATTCCTTAGAAAGTTAAACTTAATCTTTCCCCCAAAATGGCTTATTTATAAACGGTTCTTACTCCCAAAGCTCCTACAAATGCCTTCAGTGTTGTAAGGAATGTATTATTTCCATTTCTTTCATTCATCTCCAACTGAGGAATTTAGGTGTCAATATCTTTTCTGGATCTTTAGAGACTTTTCCTTGTTTCTTTGTAAAATGGCTTTAACTTTTTTATATTCCATAATCTGCCTGACAAGCCATGTGCCAGGTAACTTGCTCTGTCATTTTTACTTGACTCCTGGTGTAATACATAGTATGACACATTTCCAAAGTCCTCGCCACTTTTTAGAAGGCTATTGGTGTATGTGATTTGGGTTAGGTGTATTAGTCCTTAATAATTCAATGAGTAACAACGGATTACATACACAGAGAATTGCTAGGAGCCTGGATTCTCAAAGTTCCCAACATAGTAATGATCCACAGTTTATTTCACTACCATGTCTGCCCTTCTTATCTGTCTTCTAACCAACATGCTCATTCACAGATCCTCCACTGTGCCCAAAACACAAAGCCATTATTATCATCTCTGCTGCTGGTGGCCCATTTGTCACATCTCCCTTATCTCAATGAGACTACTGCAATGTACATTAACTCATATTTGGCCGCTGGGACAGCCTTTGGTTTTGCTGATTTGATAATGACTGAAGAAAGAGAAAAAAAATGTGAGAGAATTGTAATGTCTGCAGAGAAAGAGAAGCGTAAGGAGTTAAAGTAGAGCCAACTTGTAAATGAGGCTTATTAAAGAGAATGAACTTCTAAGCACTAACTCCTAAATAATGCTATCCTGCTCCGAACTGTTTTTTAGACTGAATGTACTTTGTTTTAATCTATTTTTTTAAATATCATAGAGAAAGTCCAACATATTGACATATATTTGAGTTTGCACACCTTCCAAAGCTCTCTGTCTCCTAGGAGCTATGACCAAGTCATCTACTTTCAGTGAGTTAAATCAGTTATCTCAAAAGTGTGATGAAATCAGTTTGGAAGATTGGACTTTAGAGGAAAAAGAGAAATACAAGTTATGTTCCTAAAATTTGGTACACCTAGGTCCCAGCTTATAGGTACTGACAGCTGGAACATTTTTGGTAAGAGTCTCGTTACTCCTGTGCTCCATGGTCACTCAGGCACAGACAAGAGGAACAAGAAGAAAATGATCCTTTTAATTTAACTAAACACTCATTTGCTGTAAACTTGAGTGTTCCTGCAATTTTATTTTTCATACATTTCTTGTGATTCACTTATTTGTGTAAAGGCCATAGATTAGAAAGGAGACCACATAAAACTGGGAAGCTACCACTCAACTTAGAGATAATTTCACTACCCTGTATTTTGAGTTCCATGTCAATGACTTGGAAATGTCATGCATTTATAACATGATCAAAATCCTAATTCTCTCAACAAAAGTAAAATATCAGTCAATTTGAGTGGCAAAGATATCCAGATTTTAAAATATTTTCCTCTAATTACTAATATATTTAAAATATATAAACAAATTCAGTTCTTCACAAGATTATCTTTAATTTTTTCTGATCCTTTATTTAGATGAATCCGTACATCAGATCTACATAGCCATCCTGCTATTGCTATTATTGTTTATCCCTATCATATATTATATTAATTAAGATAGGAAAGAAATATTGTTTTTTACCCTTTCATTTTACCTATAGTTACTTTATTTACCTGTTCATTCATTAGATTCATTCAAAGTTATTTATTCACCCCAACTATGTACTATGTATTATGCTAGAAACTGGAATGCAGTAGTAGTTAGTACAGGCGTGATTTTCATTCTCATGGGACTTGCAAGCTAGCAGGAAGCCCTTAAATGATGCTTACTGCTATTTAGCTTTCAGAAGTCCACAAAGTAGAATTTGTAGACAGAGTAGTTTAATGATATCCCCCCCAACATGAAAGATTTCGCTGAACCTTCTGAGTCAAAGAAAATTTAAATAATACTATGCTATTCCTTTGGTTAGTATCTCAACCATCAAAACTTGCAACTATTTGCAAACATCCTACCTGTGTGGCCAAAGTGTTCTTCCTGTTGTTAAAAGGTAGACCTCATACCTTAGTTGACAATCCACTTTTACAGAACAGATAATTTCCCCAAATGATAGATAATGGCCTCAGAAAGTATTAGTGAAATCCTGAACATGTTTTTAAAGGGAGAAATTTTTTCAGACGAAAGAACTGAACCTTGGGAAAATGAAATAAATCCTTTGGAAAAGCTGGTTCTTTATGCTTGAATCTGGGAGTCACTTAAGACATAGCAAAAGTAAGAGAGTAAGGTGTACAAGGTAGGAGGAATATTTGAAGCACAGGAAAAATATGGAATTAATACCATATAAATAGAGAAAAATGAATTGCCCAATGCAACAAGAGCAAGGCTTCTGGGAGAGTGAGTGTGAGAGCAAGTAAGAAATGCATACACACACAGGTAGTCGCATTCATATGTCTGATACTGCAGGTAGAGAAACTTTGGCAGAATTCATCCTGCTTATCAAAACCAACCATCACAATTCCCAAAGAAAGACTTCCCTCTGCCAATTTGTTAGTACAAGATTATCAAAATGGCTAGAACAAAAGAAAGTGAGCACATGAATCTGGAAGCAAGTTGACCTTAAAGCTTCAATAAGTCACAAATAGAAATGATTCTTCTTTGATTGAAAGTAGAATTCTCAAATAAATGCATGAGCATTACAATAAATTTTAAATCCTTTCAGCTTTTATCCAATTACTCCCCCTAAATAAACTTTAGGAAAAGAATGAGTTACATGCGAGTTAGGAAATTTTCTTGATTTATTTATGATGATTACTACTTTATTTTTTGTTTACTTATCTCTGATCTTAATAGTGTGGGTCTCACAGGTTAATGCTATCACAATAATCTGTCAGAAAAACTGAAGTCTCCAGAGGTTTAAACAAACCTGTTCCCTACTGTTGTGCCAAACTTTCCTTTTGAGCAAGTTCTTCAATTCATGAATACAAAAATGTTCTGGTAGCAAGAAATAACCTGCCCTTGTTATGAAATGAATTAGTAAGCTAAGTTATAAGAGGCCCTCAACCTTGGTTCTTGTAGAAAATATTTAGTTGATCCAAAAGCTTTTGGAGTTATCAAGATTATGATGAAATGGGAGAATGAGCATGTTTCTCTAGTTCAGGAATCTGTAATTAGATTGCCATGAATTTAGAGGAGGGTGAGTATGTCCCTGTTGTATAGTAAGTGAGGTGAGGAGGAGAGGAGAGGAGAGGAGAAGAGAGGAGAGGAGAGGAGAGGAGAGGAGAGGAGAGGAGAGGAGATGGACAGTTGAAGAGCTAGAATAATGTCATATTCATTGAACACAAGATAGGAAAAAGGACACTGGATGCACTGTTATTCATCCAATGAATCATTCTGAATGTAAAGAACTAAATTCATAATTCTCAAAATATAAAAGCTAGATCTGGGCCTTACTCTAAAGAACCTATACTTTCTTGAAACAGAAGGCACAATATTGTGGATGCCATGGTCGAAAACCCTGGAGGTAGAGTTATTTTGTCCACTGGGCAAGGAGGAATGAATTCATTTGTACAATTTAAATGTGAGGAAAGGGATTGCAAAGTCTTGGTGTTCTGGGTGGCCTCAATGTGTCTGGTATCCATTAAGATCCAAAATTTACTCGAACCTGTGGATTAATTCTCCTGCAGGAACTGAGGCAAAACAATAGCAGCTGAAAGTTAATCAAGCAGTGATCTCTCCCAATCCCTCTAATCACAGCCATCTGTAGTTTCAAACCTTTGCACCAAGGTTCCCTGGGGCACTTCTACACAAGCCCTGGAGTGAGCACCCTCAACTCTTGAAGGGCAATAAAGAAGTTAATAAAATAAAACTTAATGCCTTCAATCAAGCAAAAGAAGAACAGGATTGGGATGGTCCACAGCCTTTTCTCTGTTAATCTCTCCCCTCTTTTCCAGCTGCTGGTTCTTGGAAAGCATAGGATTTCTTCCTAATATTTGCAGGGAATTCTTTATTTAAAAGTGGAGTGAAATTGGGAACAGTTGGTTTTTTTGTCCACTGGGAATCTCTACTTGTCTCAGGAGAAGGGGTGATTTATAGTGTCTAGAGAAATACTCATAAATTCCATAGGTGTGCTAATGGAATTTTTGAGTTTTTGTAATATATTTCATCCAAATGAAGATGAACTTTCTTAGTCAAAGCTAAAAGAAGTCAAAATGCTAAAAAAAGAAAAAAATAAATAAAAATGCATTTCTAATGTAGGCATTGGAGTCTGTCTAGTTAGTATACTTTAATTAAATACTTTCCCAACAAAATCATACATTTTTGCAAAGCAAAGTTCTAGGAGAATAAGTTTATAAGGATCTACAAACATTTAGTTTATAATTGTTATAAATAAAGAATACTAGATAAAATGGTGTAATTATCTAGCTCTTCTGCCTAACGTCCATCTCATCTTAAATATTTATGCCTATACTTTCTTCCCTTTGAATCACTTTCCTTTCCCTGGGTTTGATCTTTCCTGGCCTACAAACTTGAGTTTTCTCTCTCTGTTGCCCAAGTTCTGAAGCTACTTATCCTACCGCTGTTCTATGACACGTTTAGACTTCTCTAAGTGCTACCCATTGCTTTTTTTTTTTTTTTTTTTGCACAGTTGGAATTAAGATCCTGGTGAAGGCAGCTAAATACAAATATCAATTATTGCCTATTGCTTTAAGTTTGGGATACCATGGGTTTTCTATTAAACTAGGTTTCCTTTGTCATTGAGAATAGATGTATCTTCCCAGAAACAGCTCTATTTAATTTAGTTCCAGGTCTGACTTTTCTGGTCTGCCCCATTTTCTTACTTTTGACAAGAATTTCCAACACTGTTCTGAGAAATGACATATTCCTAAAGTATCTTCTCAGATGGTTCTGGCCCATACTGGCCCTGACAATGTAAAATTCCAGAATTCATCAAAGTGTTGTGCAAATAGAAATTGAACCCACTACAACTGAGAATTAAATGAAGTAAAAATGGGTAAACTGATGTCCAGGATAATTTGTAAAATAATGAGACAGATGCTACAATTTTATTGACTATGTTAACATCTGGACTTCCCTGTGAAGTGATGCTTGGGGCACATGTACTGAACCCCAACATTAAACTTACATACTTAAAATTGTAATAGCCAAAGGAATATGCAAAGAATGAAAACAGAGCCTTCATATCTGATGTAGAAATAAAGGAATTCTGCAATTCATGTATAGTGATTTAAAAAAAAACACTTCATCATTCACAAATAATCAAGGATAAATCAGTTAACCCATAATTCATTGCATGTATGGAAGCCATTTAAATTGGAATTACATGGAAGATAGGACTCTGGCAGAACCACATCAAAAGTCTCTATCTTAAAACTGCAAAATTTGTGGGGACCATGCCAGGATGTGGGACCATTGGTCAGCCACAAATTCAGATCCTTGCCAATATCTCAGCATGTTCTCTAGCACCAGAGAATTGAGAGGAGGGTAAGATCATGCAGAAAATCTTCCTCCTAATTTTTATTTGATGCAGGAAGAAATGTTAGACAAAGCCAGGATTGGACTGCATCTATTCTTAATCATAGATGCTATGTCTGACAGACAATGATGAAGACACTGCCCCAAGAATCTTTGATCACCATACACACACACCAAAAAAAAAAAAAATCTATCATCTCTCCTATACCTTACAAGAAGAGAAACATGAAAAGGAAAGGGGCAAAAATAATCAGATATGTAGAAAATAACCGTACTAAGATGACAGATGGAACATGTGTATTTGCCTCCTCTCCTTTCCCAAAGCCCTCTGAAATGACAATAAAACTATTTTAAAACAGTGAGTCTCTGCCTGGAGTGAAAGTGAAGGAAACTGCAAATGATTCAAAAGGTTGATCTTTCATACAGAACAAATAGGTGGTCTAAGCGAGACAGCTCAAGTACAGTCAAAGTAAAAACCAGAAGCTGAATTGATGCTCCTTTCTTCAAGGCCCTAGAGAAGCTGGTTGAGCTGGTTGCAAGCTCAGGTCTTAATAGCACAGAGCAGGTGGCAGAGCCAGGAAGTAACAGTGATGGAGGTTCCCGGAAGGACGCTGCAGGGGCTCCCTACCCTTCCTCCAGCAACTGGAAGCAGGTGGCTGCTGCCATTTCCCATGTGAAGCCCTGAAAATTGTCCTCTAAGAAAGGAATTTAGGCAGTTGTCCAGGACCAAAGAGTGAAGACTGAGGAAGGTCTCTATTCCCCTGTAGATCAGTAAGAGGAAAACAGAAAAACAAAGCAATAAAGGAAAACAACGACACTAACTCCACCCTAGAGTGAAGCACACTAAAGAAGTCTGCTGTGCAGTGGAGGGGATCCCTATGGTCACTGTGCGGTCACCAAAAGCTCAGCTCACAGAACAGCACCAATCTGCTATTCTGAACTCATGAATGGGCTCCAAAACGCTACAGGCAAGGCATCACAGGGCTCCAACGCTCCAGAGACCCTGGGGAGACACTGTTTTGTGGCCTATTTCTCCTTTCCACAGGCCAAATGCATGCCCTGTCTCTTGGATTCCTCCTCCATCTTTAAGGCTGGCAGTAACTCAGCCTCAAGTCTGACTCTAACCTTCCTGCCTCCCTCTCTGATTTGTAAGGACCATTGTTTTTACATTGAGCCCTATCTAAGTAGTCCAGTATAATTCCCCATCTCGAGATCTTTAATATAATTGTGTGCTCCAAGACCTTTTTTGCAACTTAGATAACATAGGCACCCAATCCAAGAAATAAGATGGAACCATCTTTGAACATTGGTATCTATCTCACCCAGCAAACTGATTCTTAATCTGACACTTCAGAAATCTCCTTAGTTCTCCCTGTCCACACAAAATAAATGGAAACATGATGGTGGATAAAGAAACAACATCTATTTAGTAGCTAAAAAAACTCAACAAACTTTCCTATGCAAACCTCGGATATCATCACTCACATAGGATTAATCAACAATTTCAGAGTAAAAAGAGTAAATGTATGATTTATGATTAATTCATTAGCATTAATGAAATACTACTAGTTTGGGGTCCTACTATATACCTGGAATAGTGGATGGAGCAGAAATACAAATACTACTTTTTTCTGCATACTATATTTTATATTCTGTTAGGGGAGGAAAT